>VXBL01009745.1:0-11771 GCA_013400195.1 Aramus guarauna
CCCGCCAAGGCCGACTCGCGGTTGGGCCAGCACTGGTACCCGCTGCCGGTGCTGCTCTGCAAGGTGTTCCGTTGGCCCGACCTCCGCAACTGCTCCGAAGTGAAGCGGTTATGTTGCTGTGAATCCTACGGCAAGGCTCACTCCGAGCTCGTCTGCTGCAACCCGCACCACCTCAGCCGGCTCTGCGAGCTAGGTAGGCGGGGGAGGGGGAGCGGGAGACGGTGGGGGGCGATGGGGATGCAGCCCCGCTCGGCTCCCCGCCCACTGAACATTTTTTTTTTTCCAGAGTGGAAAAAAACACACACAAAAAAAAAAAACCCACAAAACTTTCTATTGCCGTGTTTTATATATATTTTTTCTTTGGGAGAGCCTCCCTACCCTCTTCCCGAGGGCCCCTGGGCGGCGGGCGGCGCTGCCTCCCCGCCGTCCCCGCGCGGTGCCGGGGGATTAGGGGCCGCCTGGCGCGGACGGACGGCCCCGGCGCTGCCGCGGCTCCGCCGAGCCAAGGAGGCCCCGATCAGACAGCCCGAGCGGCAGATAGCAGGGAGACTGGCGCCAGACGGCCCCTTTTGTTTATCTGACAGCTAAATATCAAGGCAATCACCGCCTCGCTGCCCTGCCTCCAACCCCCAGAGCTAAGACAAACAGTTTTGCTAAAAGAATGCCACTGTTATTGTAAGTTCCTATCTTTTTTTTTTTTTCTTATGGCTCTGCCTTTATTTTCTCTGTACTTTTCTAATTCCAGAATCTCCCCCTCCACCCTACTCCAGATACCCAATGGATTTTCTCAAACCAACTGGTAAGTGGACTTTTTCAATGCTGACTGCAGATAAAAAAGGGAAAACAGCCCTTTCTCAGGGGAAACGTCTCCTGCCTTTGTCACCCCACCATGCATTTAGCTTTTGGGCTGCTTGCATGCTTCTGTGCCTTCTGATACCTCTGGAAGAATTAACATATAATTTATCCAAGAGATCCTCTGCACAAAGTAGGATTTTAAAACTCTGGCAGGAAACTTTAGGAGGGATTGCAATGCAGTGCAGGCCTTTGCTGCTAGAGTCACTTGGAAAGCCAGGAAAACTGTGGGCTTCAATTGTAAATGGCAGTGATGCAGCTTGCTCCCACACCCCTGGGTGAATTTGTAGGTATTTAGGTTGGGATCCAGCACAGCTTGGGCTAGCATCTCCCTGATGGTTGGGAATCCCAATGAGACTTGACAAATTGAGTTGGTAGAAATATTTCTGTTTTAAAGGAGCCTAATCCTGCCTCATCAAGTTGAAAAAGTTGGGAAAGGAGATTGAAAAGGGTTGTTTTTGAGGTTTTTTTGTTTTTGTTTTTTTCTTCTTTCTTCTTCCTAGCACCCCTCTGCATGCCTGTTGCTTGTAATTGAATGTCAGGGTGCCAGGGGAGAAGCCCATTTGAGGCTGGCACCAGCTCTTTTGCGGTTGTCTGCATAAACTCTTGGTTGGCAGTGAGCTCGCTGGGTGCGAGATAAATCGGGCTGGAAGAAGGAGAGGCGGGGAGAATCGGAAATGGGGGGAACTCGGGGAGGAGCAGCTCCTGGCTCACTGAGGATTAGTGGATCAGGAGAATTGGCTGGAGCACGATGGTCTCTGGTCGTGCTCCTCAGTCACAGCAGGCAGGAGGGGCACAGCAGTGCAGGGAGGCAAAGATAAAGGTATTTCTGAGGACCAATATCAGGTCTTTTTTTTTTTGACCAAAAGATCAGTTTCTGTAAAATTGCTGCTCTTCAGTTTCTCAGGACTAAAAGAGTCCCCAAACTTGAGGTTGCTTTGGACACATGGGGTACTGTTGTGGGGTCCCATCCTGCCCACTACTCCCTGGCAGACTGAACTGTTGTTTTTCCCCTCTAAGAAACACTAATAAGTCTTTTTATGCCTTGTGGAAATAAGCAAAGTTGTTTAACAAACAGTTGTTTTGCAAAGCATGAAATATTTTGCCTCAGGGTGAAAAAACAGGAGATAAAGGCTCATGAATGAAAGAGGGATATTGGGAATAGGTTCAACATCCCAAGCACGTGCTGGGATGCAGAAGGATTGTTCCATAATAGACTCTGAGGGTCTGCTGAGTCACAGAGTTTTGTGGGTTTGGGTGAGATTGGCATAATTTTGACTGCATCCCTGCAGCGCTCCCCCAAAAGTTTATATTTCTGCCTTTATTGCCTTTGTTTCCACTTGACGATGATCCTGGCATGGGATGCACGTTGATCTGCAAAGGAGTTTGGAGCTGCAGGAGAGATGGGTTAAAGCTTGTCTTAGGTTTCCTGTAAAGATGTTGGGATAAATCTATTAGCAGGGTTTAAACATCCATTCTGCCTCTGCCAGGACCTCATTTTCAGTTAGCCAGTGATATATTTATTCATTAGCAAATGTTGACATAAGGTAGCAAAATGTGTGTAAACAGAAAAGCCGCAGAACATGAATGTGCCATTTCGAAAGGAAAAGTTATTCCTATTGGCCAATAGGAAGTGATTAACGCTGCCCATCGGAAACACAGAAACAACTGGGTTACTTACCAAAAAGTCCTCCTTTTTTTCCTTTTTAAAAGAAAAATGCATTTGGTGGCTAAACTCTGACTAACAGGGCCATGACAGGCATAAGCAGAGCTTGGAAGTCTGTTGCTGCAGGTGGGTTTTGCAAGCTCAGGGTTTCTCGGCATTTCCTCTGTGGAGGGACCGAGGGTTTCCCATCCCAGCGTCGGTGCCATCTCCTGCAGTGTTTTCCCAGATGTATGTTCAGGATTGCTCACCGTGGGCTGGCTAGATGGAAGAGGGACAGTAGATGACGATGGGAAGTTGTGAAGCCTTTTACCTGACTGATGCACATGAGCCGTATTCTTCCCTGGGACCTTGGGTGGGAGCGATCCCTGCATTTAGACTTGGGCAGCTGCATCTGCCAATGGAGCTGGGAATGTGCATCCAGCAGGAAACTTCTGCTTTTCCATCAAGCGTGATAGTGGTAATAAAAATATTTAAGTATTTAGTGCTACGACTTGTAAGTGCTTCATATGGACAGACAGATGGGAATATCTGGACCAGCGTGGGCTCTGGCGGTGATCGCCAGTGCCCATGATCTTAGAATCATAGGATGGTTTGGGTTGGAAGGGACCTTTAAAGGTCATCTAGTCCAACCCCCTGCAATGAGCAGGGACATCTGCAACTAGATCAGGTTTCTCAGAGCCCCGTCCAACCTGACCTTGAATATTTCCAGGAATGGGGCATCTACCACCTCTCTGGGCAACCTGTTCCAGTGCTTCACCACCTTCAGTGTAAAAAAAAGTATTTCCTTATATCTATTCTGAGATGATGGAGGCTGAGACAGGCTGTGTTGCTGGCTGGAGGAAAGCAGGGCTGGACAGGGAGCTGGGGGTCTGCTGCAGGCAGTGAAATGCCATGTCAGTCTCTGTGTTGATAGAATAGATCTGGTATTTGTGCACTTGACGTAGAGCAGAAAGATCTGCCCTTGACAGCCGGGTTACCTGTGGGAAAGCTGTAGGTCTAGGCTGGCTTGCTCGTTCATCAAGGAGAGGACTTTCCCTCTTCCTTTGATAGGACGTTTGCAGGGATGGGTGACAGTGGCTTGCATGGGGCCAGGCTCACCCTGCAATGCTGGAGTCATGTGGGAGCTCAGCATCCTCAGTATCCCTGCAGGAGCTGCCCCTTGCAGCTGTGTTGGAAGCAAAATAAGTAGTAGTGTCCCCAAATAATTCAAGCAGATATTTTGACCCATCATTAAGTGGGACAAAGGACTGCAAGTGGCTGTCTCTGCTGTGCTCCTGGGTGGCTGGTCACGGGGGTGCTGGAGTATGAGTGCAGGAAACCCACTGAGATGTCACTGCAGAGCCAAATGCCCTCATGTGGCATCAATTTTCAGGGGAGTTGGAAGTTTGGCAGCTTCCGGGAACTATTTGGCACCTTGCAAGGTTGGGCTGGTGGCCACCAGGAATAATTGTATGTCTCTGATGGTTTTATATTGCGGTAAGGCAATTTTGGGAGGAGATTCACATGTAGTAGGCTTGATCCTACCTCTGATCCTATGACCTCTCTGGTGCTGAAAATAAAGTGAGCCTGAGTACCCTCTACTAATGAGAGCCCTTGGCAGGTCTGTGGGTGATAGGAAGAGCACAAGGATGAAACCAGCCACGTGTAGTGCAGAGCACTCAGGAGGGTCCCGCTTTTGGGCTTATCCCACACCTGACCATCACGCTTGGTCTACAGTGGAGGTGCATCAGCTTTGTGTCCTCTAAAGAGACTTCAGAGGGTAATTAATTCATGAAGGGAACTGGCTGTTGGATGATGGCACACAGGATGGGAGCTGACAGCTGTAAAGAAGTCATGAAAGCACATCACCCCATTTGCTAGGGTTATGCATTTTAAGTCAGGATAGGATTCTCTCCTGCCATCCTGTCCGATGTGCTAGCAGAGGACCTGGTCATGTATGATCCCTAGAGTAAGACAACATGAAAAGGGCAAATTACGCCCTTTATCCCACAGGGACTCATCAGGGAGCTGTAACTGGGGGTAGACAGAGCCCAGCACAAGGCAGGGTGGTCCAGCCTGCATTCAGAAAGTGTCTGTAGCCCAAGCAGTTGAAGCCATCTCAGGGGAAGGGCAAGGGGAATCTTCTGTCTGGCCTAGAAAGGGTTAAAAAAAGAAAAAGCATATTTCTTTAAAGCATAGAAAGCACGACAAGGCATTTAGAGAGTGTATCGTATACAGTATTTCACAAGTAAGTCCATTTCCTGTCTCCCCTATTGTTTTTGGTTTGATTAAGTATATCCTGTTAAACTGTATATTCCTGTTAGGGCTTTTCCTTTACTCTGATAAAATGAGATTATGCAGACAGGAATTTCTTTTTCACTGGGATTTCAGAGATGAAATCTAGAAAAATGACTTTATCAGTAGGGACAAAATTATCTTGTCTCTCCTGGTGGTGGGCCTTGCTTTGAGATCCAGCCATGAGCAAAATGATATTGTTAGGGAGCCCAAATTTGATGGAACCCAAAGTCCCTGAGAACCTGCTGAGGACCAGAAGGTTGCGTGAACTTCATGGATCTTCTCAGGCATGGAGTGTCCTTGAGCTTGTCTCCCCCATGGTAGTGACCAAAAAGCTGGAGTTTGCCTGTAGGACCAGGGAAATGGTGTTGGCTCCTGGCTGTTGTCACCTGGAGGAGCAGGCTTGGGATGGAAAGGTCCAAACCTTGAGCTCAAATACCTCTACGCTTCAGGAGAAACCTCTAACGGGGTGGCCGATCTTACCCTGCCCTTGCCCTTTGGTGGTGCATGGAGGAGTAGATCCAGTTGCTCGCCTGTCCCATGAGGTGACAGCAGAGTGTAAGATCTGCCAGCAGCTGGTGGTGACAAAAATTGAGCAGGGAATGCAAACATAGACCATTTGCCGCAAAAGAGTAGCGATGAGACATTTCCCTTTTGGTTCCCATTTTGGTGATTTACAGGTGTTGACTAAATTGGGTGTGTAAAGCCACAATTTAAGCATTTTTGGGAGCTCGCTCACATCAGAAAGACAACAACCCTGATCTCGTTACCCGGTGACTTGGACAGAGAGGTGGCAGCTAGTCTGTAACTTTTGCCGGTCTATAATCAGTGTTAACTGGTGATGAAGCACAGCACGCAGCCTTGATTGACAAGATAAGTTAGGGTGGATGCTTCCTGATGAACTACTGTCTCTGCGTGGACAATTAATAATTGCTTCCTGCTAAACCCTTTGGAATGTGTGTTCTGCTCGCAGCAATGCTGGGAGCCGGCAAGGAGCCACCTGTATACTGATCTATTTTTTCTTCTTCTTTTCCTCTGCTCCAGCAGATTGTCCAGACTCTGTGCCTTCCTCCACTGAAACAGGGGGAACTAATTGTCTAGCCCCTGGGGGGCTTTCAGGTAAGATATCTCTTGTTGCCCTTGATTTTGGCTGCGGGTTGCATTGACTGAGGGTCCTGACGGAATGCGAAGTGATGCTGGGGAGTTTTGGGGATGCTAATCATTGAGAAAGATGTGCTCAAAGGGGGAATTAGGTTTCATTTCAGTAGTAGCTGAGTACCTCTCATGCAAAGGATGTGTTGAAATCCCAGGTGAGGTTCTCCATCCCCGAAAGCCCATATTTTCTTTGAATTTCAGNAACACCTTTTCCAAGGTGTGATGTCTCTAGCAGCTCATTTCCCACCCTGGACCATCCAACTCTGTGGCTGGACTCTCTCTACCACAATTAAAGTGTCTGAAACCATGTACCTGCGTGTACTCGCTGATATTTGAAGGTGCTCTCCTTTGTGGGGATGTCTCCCTAATCTACGATTTATTCATCGTCCTGAAACTGGAATTTCAGAAATNAGCTCCTTCCCTGGTGCCTCCTGAAGGGCTGGGGGAAGGGGAGCCCCAACTCCTTAATAGAGCCTCCTCCCCAAAAGAAAGCATGTTTCCCCCCTGAAAATGCATTAAATTTTTTTTTTTTTTTAATTATTTCATTGGATTGGATATTTTTTTTTCTTACTTATCAAAGTGCCCCCTCCCCCCACAAAGCCTGGAAACAGAACCTTTTACCATCATTAACCGCTCTTTTTTCCTACCCAAATGTAATTGTAGCCATTTAGTTTAATGAGGAGCTGATAAGAGAGTTGACTCATGAAGGGATACGGTTAGCTACCCAAGCCCTGAAACAAAGCCAAATGCCTCCACATGAAAGAGCATTTGTTTTGAATTTGCTCTGATTTACTGGCATCTTCCTTCCANGAGACTGTAAAAAGAAAAAAGACAAGAAGCAAACCAACACAATAAGGATGTTAGATTTTTTTTTATTTTTATTATTANCTCAGTCAAGAAAGGAAAATAAACGGGCTTTGCAGCAATCCTCCAAAGCTCACTTTCTCCTTTTTTCTACCCCTTACTGCATATTTTAGTTAGCAGAAGAGTGTATTTGAAGAGGGCTTTAATGAGTTATTGGCAGGGTACATGAGGAGTGCTTCGACTTGGTCTTATCTAAGTTTTGGGCAGATGGGGATTGGTGATGCTGAGTGGAGGATCCAGCATCTCTCATCCCCTCCAGACCAGGGCTGTCTGGGCTGGATTTGCAGTTCCTTGATGAAAGGGTGGCTTTAAGAAAAGCAAAAAAAACCCCAATTTTTGTAGATTTGGAAACTGGAGCAGGAGTCTGAGGAAGAAGACATCATGGGTCAATGGTGGTGGTGGGTTCCTATAGCACCATAGGCTTTGGCAACCAGTGATGGGCAGTGGATGCTGGTGTAGTGTTGTTCAAAGTCAGTAGACCTGCCCTAATATCTGGAAGCTTGAAGGGCAGGATTTAGTGAGGCAGATCGCTCTCAGCACCAAGAATTTGGGAATGGGGCCAGCCTGGGGTACATAGCCACTCTGGCAGGAAAACCACATGGGAGGGGTTGAGAGGATCATGGCAAGAGGAGCATTAAAAAGGGCATAGAAGCAAGTGCTCTTGCAGCTCTCCATGAGGATCCTTTGATGAGGAGTCTCAGGTCCGGCCACCACCGGGGTCATAATCTCCTTCTGGAGGCTGAAGGCAGTTTCATTGATGGATACCAGAGGCACTAGAGGATGTGGGAGGGGCAGCGATATGGCTGGGGGGACGGACGGGGAGTGTTTCTTCCTTGCGATAACCAATCTGAGCCGCTTTTTCCCTCCCTCCACTTTCTGTTCTCCTTCCTGGCCCAGGAATGCAATATTGGGTAGTCCTTCAGGCCACGCTGGTGTCCTCTTCTCATCCCACCTCTGCTGTCTCTTCCTCAGCCATCCCATTCTCTGACGTACCCCTTGCTCTCCCAGAGGCACTGGCTCTCACTTCCATATTCTTGCTTTATTTTCTTATATCTTTAATTTTATCAGTGGTCACTCTGTGGGTTGGTCAGGACTCCTCACTCACGGTGTCTCCCACCAAGATGGTTGTGCTCAGGTATTATCAGTCCGGATCCTTTGTATCCTTGACGTGGTTAAAGAGAGCAAAAATATCCCATTGGAAATAAAAATAATTTCCATAAATAGGAGACGGAGGGTGTTTTTTCCTGTATTTTGAGCTGACTCATTCCCAGCAGATGTGTTTGGTTATGACTCTTCTTTCAAACAAGCAAAACCATGTTTGGAGAGACTGGAGGTGGCCGGCCTGTAGTCTGGTGGCATCTGATCAGTGTGGGAGCTGAATTCCTGTATGACCCGTGGTGGAGCTCTGCTCTGAGGGTAGGGGTGAGCTGATGATGCTTGATGGTGTTGATGCTGGGTCTCCATGGGATGCTCTCCACCCAGCACTGAACATCTCCTTCTTGACCCATGTGTGACATGGGGCTCGTGGCTCTTGTCTGATTGAAGGTTGTGGGCGAGAAGGTGGCTCTCCTGCAGGACAGGTGCTGGATCTACTGGCAAAGTGAAGCTCTCCAAGAAGCCCATCACAGAGGGAAAGCAAGATGAGCTGTCTTGTGTCCTTGCCACCTCCACTGCTTTTTTATTTATAGGAGTCATTCATAAAATACCAAACCTGAGAGTTTACCCAGATTTCAGCCCAGTCCTGTTGACTTGCCCTGACTCTGGAACCGCCCTGGGGTCTCCTGGAGCCAGTGGACATCGAGTGACGATGCTTGATGGGTGCTGGACCAAGACTCTGCAGGGCTTGAGGTTGGGAGACCCACAAGGCTCTTCTGGAGCAAGCACAACCTCAGTTTCTTCCTCCTGACTCCTTTGCACTGAAAAGATGGGAAAAGACCTCTGGAAGCTGGAGAAGCATCAGCGTCGCTCCCTGCCCCGGCTCTTCCCAGTGGTGGGACCTAGTCTGGTTTAAGGGACTGCTTGGCTGAGTGACATTTCATTGCGAAATTGCAGGCAGGCTGGGAATGTTTCACCTCTGAGCATATGGTATCTGCTTGCTGGGGAAGAAACACCTTGTCCAAATCCAGAGCTATNTGCAGCCCCGGACATCTCCCTCTTGACCCGTGTGTGGCACAGGGCTTGTGGCTCTTGGCTGGTGGAAGGTTGTGAGTGAGAAAGTGGGCGAAAAGGTGGCTTTCCTGCAGGACAGGTGCTGGATTTTCTGGTAAAGCGAAGCTCTCCCAGAAGCCCATCACAGAGGGAAAGCAAGATGAGCTGTCTTGTGTCCTNGCCTTTATTTACAAATTGTCATCCTATTATAGTCTGAAATTGAGACATCTTCCTGTGGAACTAGGATTGTATATTTGTCCCAGGGATAAACAATTGTNTAGGGGTTATTCATAAAATACCAAACCTGGCAGTTTTACCCAGATTTCAACCCAACCCTGTTGACTTGCCCTGCCTCTGGAACTGCCCCAGGGTCTCCTGGAGCCGGTGGACATCGAGTGATGATGCCTGGTGGGAGCTGGACCAAGGCTCTGCAAGGCTTGAGGTTAGGAGACCCACAAGGCTCTTCCAGAGCAAGCGCAGCCTCNTGGTTTATTTTTGAGCATACCTCCTTCTAATATTTTTTTATTTGCTTTGAGCACCACAGGGTGCTGTACCCTTTCCTTTGCAGCCTCATTGGAGACATGAACCCCTCCCTTGCTTACCTAAAAAACACTGCTCAGTCCTGGAAAGGACAAGGTTATCAGGGGTTAACGCCAAGATGACAGCACTGGAGCCTCTGGAGCAGAGCAGGCTGCCTGCCAGACTAGGAGCCTCCCGGCTCGCCTCGCACATCATCTGACCGTGGCCGGCGGGGAGGAGGGAGCCGGCGCTTGGCACCGACCCCGGGGCTCTTGGCTTGGCCACCAGCTCTGATTCCTTTGGCCCCATGGGTAAGGGGGATCTCACCAAGTGCCCTCCCCCCCCTTCTGGGGACATGGCCCGGATAGCCCCCGTGCTGCCACGGGGATGCTGGGGGGCATCCTCCTCCTGGCTCTTAGCTAATTAAAATCCCCCCAAGTAAATAGGACCCATTTAATAATTACTTTTAAGTGCTCTAGAGTCTTTTGATCCTTTCCTAGAAAGCCTTCTAGGATGGGGTTTAAAATATAATAATAGCAGAGGTGCTCCCCCCATTAAATGCTGGGTGTTTCAATCCATCCCTGTATAGCTCCATTAAATTCATTTTTCCAGGCATCAACAGTTTTTCCCAACCAAATGGTGCCTTGAGAGCAGTTGACAATAAAATGCAGAAGACAACCCCATCACCAGTGAGTCCTTAATGGTGGTGACCATGATCAGGACCACTTGGGTTTTATCCCACAACCTGGCACTTTTTAGGGAGGAATGAGGACAAAAAGGTGAATTTTGGAAGTTAAGTGTCAATTCAAACCACGCTCTGCTTGCAAAAGATGACCTCATGAGTGTCAGCAGCTTGATCATTTGGGACATTTAAAACTTGATGGGACAAAAACACTCGTAGAGGAGCAGGGATGCGGGCTGCATCGTTTCCATCCTCTCTGTCTGTCAGCGGGTATCACTTACACTAGAGGAACCAGTAACATTAACCACATGCATTTCCCTGCCACTGGCATGAGAGGATGTCTGTTTCTAACCACTGTGGCCAAGACCATAAACCTCAATGCTGGGTTAAAGCAGGGTACACCTCATTTTAGGGTGTACAAGGAAAAATGGGGTGTTTGAAGCCCCCCCCCTTCCTTGACCGGGTGCTTTATGAGGGCGATGGGTTGGGTGGCAGGTGCTGGCTGGGACCAGACGTGGGTAGATGCCAGCCCCACTGTCATCCCTGGCCAGCTTGAATGATCCACGTCGCAGTCTGGCTGCCTGCCTACTGTCACAAAGGAGCTTCCTTTCCAGTGTATTTTCAGCACTGAGATATTATTAACCACTGAAGCATGGTCCTTGTTCTAACTACCTTCGCTTTTTGCCTAAATCGCTTTGTTTTCACCTCTCATCAGTGTGCTGAAGCTGCTGGCTGGCTCTGGTGCTGCTGGGGTACTGGCTGTGTCACGGCTGCTGTTGAGGAACAGGAGGGCACGGAGAAGCAAGTGGCCTGATCCTGCATGGGGCTGAGGTCAGGGAAGGGAAGGAGCTTGGCATCTTGCAAGATTTCTGCCCGCTGGCTTTGTATTAGCCCCTTGGTTTGTTTTTGGTTTTATTTTGTTGTTTTGTTTTTTTTAGCTTATTCTCTGGTGTTGCCAGCTGCCTCTTTCTCTGCTATTTTTCTTTTTCTTTGCAAGAAAAGAGCTGTTCTGGGCAGCCATTGCAGGGATTTTCCATCCCCATCCAGGGAAGGGTGGGGAGGAGTCACATCCCCTGTGCATGAACCTGCTGCAGGAGCCATCCTTGGAGGGGTCTGCTGATGGATCAAGCCATCAGGTCCATAAAGCTTTTTCCAAGGGTTTTTGTGCTATTGGGGATGTGATGTGGTGTTTGCTAACAGATAGCCCTTTTTTCCCCCTTTTTTAACTTTCTTTTTTATTTTCCCCTTTTTTTTCCTCTCCCCTCTTTCGGGTAGCCATTTAAATACGTGATGATAACTTTCACCCTGTTAATTAACAAGAAACATTGGGACAAGACAGGAAATTACATCAGTCTTTTATGAGGAAAGAGCCAAGAAAAAAAAATACAAGAAAACATAGTTATTAGTGAAAGGAAAGAAAGTGCTGGGGGAGGAGGAGAAAGGAGAAAACAGAAGAAAAAAAACCCCATCCCATGGGTCCCACTTTTCTGAGGGAGGCTGCTCCAGTACTTGATTTTATTTTTATTATTGTGAAAAATATTTGACTAGCAGGGTCACCTTTGCTTGAGCGCGATGCTTGAGCTTCCCAAGGAATTTTTTTTTTTTTTTTCC
>VXBL01009749.1:8060-66512 GCA_013400195.1 Aramus guarauna
TTTTTTTTTTGCCTGGGGTCTTTATTTCCTGTCAAATAAAAGGATTATTCCTGAAAATGACTCTCACTAGACTTGGCAAGATTTTTATCCATTTCTGCATCTGAAAGGTTTGCATCATCAAATAAGAAACTAGAGATTATGGCTATGAAAATATGTGAGTAAAAGCAAAGAGACAGATGCCGAAGCCATAAAAATTACTAAGGCATAATCTGTGTTTGCTGTTCCATGTAAATACACAGTTTAAAAAAAAAAAAAAAAATAGCGTACAATCTCAAAAATTATTTTCAGCTTCTAGCCAATTTAGTATATGGTTCAGGGTTTTTTTTTGTTCTGTACAAAGGCCAGTGAGCTTATTTTAATTCTCTGAAGATACAGATCGCTTCCTCTTGTCTCATACTGAATTTAGAAAATTGTAAACAAACCAAATGGTGAGTTTCACTTCGAAGTTCAATTTAGATTAAGTTGATTTAGGTTTAAGGGCTCTGCCTAGCTGTAGCACATTTATACCTACTTTGTGTGCTGTACAGAGGGTGAAACAACACTTGATGAGAGAGAAATGATGTTTAGTATGCCCCTGGAGAGCTAATATAGCTAATACAGGTACTTAGCGATATAAAACACATTTGAGAGCCTTACGCATACAAAATCATATACTACAGTCACACAACATGGGCATGTTACAGCTGTACCTTGCTTGTTACACAGTGTCTCATAAATTCCTGCACAATTTTGACAAAAAAAAAAAAAATCAAGGTTTAAACAAAATTGAAAGAGATAAACACAAATATTTAAAAAAAGCCTAGCAAAGACTTTGTCTCGACCATCACTATTTTTGAAGTTTTGATGTCTCAGAGGAACCTCAGAACTGCTTTAGCCCTCAATGCGTGGTGTTCTCAATGGAAATACAAATGATTGTGACCTTTGCCAAGGAGATCCTTGGCTAACGATACAGTTTCTTAGCATCTTGTGGTCAGGTATATACTTGAAGAGTCTCCAAGGTAAATTAATATATGGCAGATACTAGACTATCCCCTAGATGTAGTCCTGGATTCCCAGACCACAAGGATATCTGCAAAGACCTGTTTCCGTCAGTGGCATCTCTCCATAGAGCCGTTCTGACTGGAGAACAAATTGTAGTTGAATGTTTTCTTTCAGAACGGAAAGGAGGAAAAAGAGCTCAAATATTTTGGGCAGTTTTGACAAAAACAAGAAAAAAAATTCTGCAGATCTTTTATTAATTTTGGTATGTGACACAAGAAAAGGTGGCTAATGGTGAATTTCCTGCTGCCTGTATTCTTGAACAGTAGGTCTCACCTGGAAATGCACTGCAGGCAGGTACTGAGGGACACACACACAACATACATATGCCCACACATGAACACTCACCCTAGATAGGGAGCAGATAGAGCTTATTATAGTGAGGCATTAAAACGTTCCTGGTTGATGGCAGCGAGGCATGGTGCCGAGATGCCGGGGAGGTACAGCTTCACAACGCTGGAGAGAGCAAATGGAACAGGAACTTCAAAAAAGGGTTGTTGGAAACCTGGTTTTTAGAGTAATAAGCTGTTAAACTACTTAGAACACACGAGGAATCAAGCTATATAAAACCAGACATGAACGCTTCTTCAGCAGGCTGGATTTTTGTCAAATAGTCTACACTGTAAACCCGTGTGAAACCCTCTTGTTCTCCATCCTTCCATTCCAAATCTGTTTTCAGATACGATATTTCAATGTTACAACTTCATCAGAAACACTACTTAGATTATATTCGGATATGAAGGTTTGGGGTTGGAGTATGTGTATAGAAAATGGATTTGATCTTGCCTCTGATGCACAGGTGCCCGCCGTAAAACCACATGCCATGTATGCATAGTGCATTAGCTGATGTACTCTACAGAAGGATTTTTCTGGCTTCCTAGAAATTCAGCACATTATCTGACAAACACAGCAATTTAAGTTTATTTTTTATCTCTGCCTAAGCATCCTGCTTACGTACAGATTTACCTTTTGGCAAGCAAAACCTGTATGTATTCAGTCTGTGCCTGTTGCATCACCAAGCACCACCTTCTCTGCTGTTCAAATGAGCCAGCGATGCAGCAGTGGCCTGGGGGCAAAGGCTGACTCAGAACCACTGAAGCTAAACATCAATGCTTCCCCTAAATAGGCAGATGCTTTCAATATCATTGACTTCCATGAGATCTGGTATTTCTTTCAATCCAGCCACATCCAGTGCTAAATAATGAACAAAACAAGAGTTGGGGCAAGGGAGGGAGGTCAAGGGATTGTGAGAGCATGAGCAAGATCGGCTATTCTAGGCATAAAAGAAGGATAAGACTGATGTGGATGACTAAGAATGTCAGAAGAGTTCTTGAGGAAAAATAGAGGTTATACGACATACATAAGAACATGAAATCTGAAGAGGATTAAGAGAATTATGAACTGAAACTGAAAGGCTGTAAAAAAACCCCAAACCCAACAACAGCACTGTTTAAGGCTGCCAGAACTGACAAAGTGAGAAGATTGCTCAGAAAGGGGAGAAAAACAATAAAGAATCTCAAAATATTTAAGTGATGTGAAGATCAACAAGGAATTATCTACTGAGCTGTTACCAGAACCTGTACCTGAGAGGACTTACAAAATGACAAGATAAATCTAGAAGTGTAAATGCACACTTCTATTCAATATCCACTCAGTAAAGAAAAGTGAAATGCCAGAAAAGAGAACCCAACTTCCAGAGTAGGATACCGTAAAAATAAGATTTTAAGAGCAATAAAATAAGAAATAACCTTTGTGCCATCTCGAATAACCAGTAACACAGAGAAGCTGTGAGGCTAGATTATTTGTGACAAATATACTTGGAAGAAAATTTCAAATAACAGTGACCCTTTAACAGTGATTGTGCAGAAAGAGCTCAAGATGAACACAAAAATAAGTGACTGTTACTCCAGCCTTCAGAAACCAAACCTGAAAGAGCTAGGAAAGCAGAGATGACTCATTATAACCTGAGCGGCCAGAGTGATCCTACCAACATGAAAGCACGAGATCAGTAACCATGTCTAGCATTAGGAAGAAATAAAAAGCATTCCATAACAATCCACAATGGGACAACCTTTGCAAATACAGTATGTTTGCAATTTCATTTTCAATTACTTTGAAGTGAAGTCAGAGACAATGGTCTGCANCAGAACCATTGGAGAGCAGCAGCACCCATATTCACAGTGTCAGGGAAACCTTAAGATTGATTCTATTAAAATCTGATGGCAGATCTGAAAGAATGGGTATTTCAGCATCAGTCATGAGCCCTATTTCAGCACCGTCAAATAACCCCAAGGCTGAAAGACCTTCACACCAGGATATTTACCTTATATTCTACTAGCTCTTTGTATAAAAGGTCAGCGGGCCCATCTTGCATCAGATCACTGGCCTTACGATTTAGCAGCATGAAGGAAGGAATTCACTGACCCTCTTAGATTCAAAAGATATTATCAGACAAAATTAAACAATGTAATATTTTGTTGCAACTTAAAGTTAGTTTAATTACACCTTTTGTATCAATTAAATAATTTAGTCAACGACAGAAAAAGAGAAAAGCTAGTGCCTTCGTGGCTTCTCTACACCCAAGTATGCGGTAACACTGTTTACTTTCCTTCATTAATTAACACATTTTCTGCTGTGAAGAGGTTATTGAAGTGATGTCTGAAGCTTAAGAACTGTCAAAATAGGCTTCATCAGATTCAGAATGCTTCTGCCCAGATTTTGCACACTAAATAAACTCACCACTATGCAACTTGCATTTTTTTTCTGCAGATACCTGTCTTTCTAAATGCACATTCAAACAACCTTGTGGGTTTTTCACCTTTATGTCATTGAATGCTGCTTAATTTAAATGTCTGTGGATATGCTTCTTACCTACTTACTGACCTTTCCCTAGCAGCCTACACTAACCCATGTTTCAGGCTGTACTGAAACTACTATGGATGCTCTATTTGATGACATTACATTAAAGAGATTCATGCCAAAACTCTTTGGCCACCACCATCATTGCTGATGTCAGCATAGCTTTAAGAACAAGGCTAGTTAGCTAATTGCTTTACAGAGCAATCACAGGCAACGCAGAACTTGAAGCCAAGTGTTTTGCTGGAGCAAGCAGGCAAAACGCCATTGAAGACATCTAGTCCATCAGGCCAAAATTCACCCTTGCAATGACAACCAGCACAAAGGTTTACACATATGCTTGTGAAGCCAAAGAATAAGGTTTCAGGAGGCTTGAATCCCACAGGAGCACAACACCAATTGCCTGCATCAGACTGAATTTTGATTACAATTTGGGCACTCCAAAGCAATAGGCTTCATTTCCTTATATTCATTTTATCAACGTCAGCAAAGGTTATGCATTTAAGATAAAATAATGGAATTACTGAAACCAGAGGGAGCTCTGCTGTTAATTTCAATAGTGTTAGGACTTAACTTTCTGCTGCAGAAACTATTCCCGCAATGTAATGAAGATGAAATGGAAGAAAACTCACTGATGTTAGATAGCAAGCCAGTGTACAAGCAGGCAGAATTCAGATCCAGATTTTTTATAGTGACATTGATATCAAAGAACCGGTTACATAAGATTTGTCACAATAGATTCTACACACTATAAAATACATGTTGATCCCACGGTTTGCAATAGAATCACTACTAAAACTGGTAAATAAAATAGATCATGGCAAAATTTATTATCCAAAGAGATTAAAATGGCACATTTTAATATTAAATGATTTTTCATAGAAAAGGAGAAGGAAAAACTTAAATACCTCTATAATTGAATAAAACTGTGCGAAATTATGTAATACTATTGAAGTAACTTAGAATAATTTAGAGACATTAAAATGGGCACTGAAGTAGAATAGACATATATAGAATCAAATTTGTAAAGATAAACCAACAAATCTTCAGGAAAGTACATTGTATTGAATAGCGTAATACTTTTTAATGGAAAAACAGCCTTCAAATCACGGTATTTTGGCAATGAAGTTGCAGCCAGGAGAAACATTAGAGCTTAGTTTTAATCATCATCTACTGTTTAGTATGGGATGCAAAGTATTAAAGTAGTAAATCTCTGCAGGTCTACAGAGAAATCTAAGAGACTAGCATATTAATTTTAAAAAGTGTCCTAAACAATTTTTTTCCTCTTACAGTGTTTTAGTAATGTAAAGATTTTGCTCACGTTCCATGATGATATAGTTACTTTAAGCACTACTAAAACTAACATTTTATTTTGTTTGTGTGTCTGCAACAAAGAAAGAATGAATGTGCCCATTCTAGAAGAGCCCTCAAGTGTCTTTTACTTCTTTGATATTTAAAAATGTAGTGCAGTACTCTGGTAAACCGGTATGCTCTCTTGAAGGACTTGCACACCGAAGTCGTAATCAACCCATGATGGCTTTGAGTTCTCCTGAAGATCAATTTGCTCTTGCAAATTACTTAATACCTAGCAGAATGGTCCAACTTTGTTTTAACTTGTCATCATTTGACCTCTAAATAAATTATTATAAATCTTTAAGTAGTAATACAACCTATCATCCCAACTTGCACTTCCGTGTGCAGAAATTCCAGTGCTGCAAAGTCATCCTGTGCTCACTGACCACTGAATTAAACACTTCAAAAGAATCAGTATTCAAATTCTTGCTCCAGCAAAGTTAATTCTTAAAAAAAAGTATCATATTTTAAGTTGTCCTCCATTGCCAGAGGGTTGGGGTTTTTTTTAATTATTTGGAAAAAATTTTTATGTCTCAATGACATACGCTGGTGGTTTCATGATGTGAACAATACAGTTATTATTTTTAAAATTTCCAAGGACAATTTCCTAACTTGGAAGGAGAATTCAATACTAAAATTCAGCTTGACAGAGAAAAAGCTAAATCATGCCAAATTTGAACAGAGTAAATGGAAGGACCAAGGTAATTATAAGTCTGCCAGACTGAGAGCAATCCTGGGCAAAATAATAGAAAAGCCAGCACTGGAATTTTTAAGTAACAAAAAATTAAAGGAAGGTAATAGAATTCATGCGAGTCAGCATAGGACAACGGAAAATAAATCTTTCAGACCACCTTGCCGCTTTTTTTCTTTTGAGACTAGGAGATGTTTTGACTTCATTAATGTATTATATTTAAACTTCTCTATGGTATTTGATGTCTTCTTTTGATTACTAAAGCAGAATAATAACATCAGTGTGACACAATGTATTAAAAATTGTCTGACGTACCTTATGAAGAAGGTGAATACTGTGGGCCTGCAAAGGACTTTGCATCACTGAAAATCTTCAAATCAAAGTTGGGTATTTTTCTAAAAGCTCAGTTCTCTTTCAGTCATAACTGTTGGATGTGATACAATGATTCATTCATAAAATTACATAGACTGAAATAGACAGTCACAATGATCTCTTATGGTTTTAAAATCTACAGCTCTATACTTTATATACTGTCATGTAGAGTCACCGTTAAGTGAAGATCATTCTTTCAGCATCTTTCCAAGGCACAAATTAATGGTTCATATATCTCCACACATTCAAAAGCTAATACTGAAAACAGGAAAGACTGTTAGTGGGTAGGTTGGATTGTGGCACCTTTATAAAAGACACTCAGATTTCTTCTTTAAACTGAACATTAGTTCCTTTGATTTGTGCTTTGAGTTTCAAAAAATAAATAAATTCAGTAATGTCATGAATTCAAGCAGGAAAATGAGAAAAAAATTTTAATAGATTGGTACAGGAAATGCAATAAATCTGATAAACATATAGACCTTCCTTTGCATTGTATTAATGCATCAGTATTTCAACAGAAACCTTACGTTCCATTACAAGCAGACACATTTATCTTTAAATCATGGTCTTTATAAGATTTTATGGAAAGTATTCAAAATTTATAGGGAAACAAGGAAGTCAACTCTTGACCAGAGCTCCTCCTAGAAAGATGCAATAAAATTTTTCACCTTTACGTTTAATCATTTCATTTCAGCCAAGCAATCAAATATTTTGTGTTAGTCTGTGAAACTTTGGTATAACAACAGTTACCCATTAAGAAAGCCAAGCATATAAGATAGCGTAAGAAACTATTCAAAAGTAATTTAAATACGCATGGGGAAGTTCACAGTGCAAGGAACTACAGGAAGCACAGGTCTCAGACGGGCATCATTTCCAGCTAAGCTGGTCGGATGTAAAACAGCTACAAAGCATCAGAGGCAAGAAGCAAAAGAATTAGTAGTGTTAGCATAAATAAACCTAACTGCGAATGACAAAATACATGTATCTGCATGCCCTGTTAAAGTAATTTTACACTTGTGAAAAGATAAGAAGAGCTTTGCAGTGAGATGGCGTTTCTCTCATGTTGAATTCATTGCTGGAGAGGTTTCCATCTAGAAGGCACAGACCTTCTTCTCCAGAGCTTTCTCTCTGATTCTTCAGTCGGGGAAGCTTTTCTTCCCAGTAGGCTGGCAGCCTGTTACAAAAACCTGTTTGACGTTGGTAGGTGTGTGAGTTTGGTACTTTAGTCATTCATGATTTATTTATAGAGTGTCTATACTGCATTATATTTTATTTACTCGTTGTCTCCTTTTTTAAAAAAGATTTTCTTTAAAGTTCTTCTAAATTTACTGTGATGATTGCCTAGTTCATTTGGGGCGGGTGTCTCAGCAGTAATTTGTTCCCAGTTCTGGAAGTCAGGATATGAGTAGGATTTTTGCAGGTGCCTGCAGCTAAAGGTACAGCTAATGACTTTGCTGGAGACTGACTGCCTCAGCACTTCAGAGGCAGCAGGATTTACAATTAAAAAATGCATTGAAAGAGAGGAAAAGATATCATATGACAGTGGGCCAGGAGGTTCTACTATCACGTGCTTAAATTGGTCACTTCACTTGCAATGCTGAAGATACAAACTAATACAGTTGTGCACATTCGTGCTGAGCTAAGTTAAACTGGTTTTTAAAAGATCATACACTATGTACTACAAATATTATACTTTTCTTAATATAATATTCAAATATAATTTTTACCAGAATTATGACCACACATTGAGTGCAAAACTGACAAGAAACAGCTTCCTCATATATAATTATGACATGCCTTTAATTCCCTTTAACTACGACAGCCAGCAGAATATAGTGATTAGACTTCCAAAAAGTAGGGAATTGTCACTTTGTGCTTACACCTTTTTCCAGTTCCCAACACAGCAGTAACAGTACCTCATCTGCTACTGCCTACTCTTATTTCCAAACTCACATTTTAGTGGTCACAGCAGTATACATTTGCGGAGAAAGTAAAAGACATTTCCCTGAAGGTACCTTTTAGAAAAAGCTTTTCCTTGCATAAATCTATTAAAAGTCTGGAAAAAGAAGCAACTATTGAACTTCCCATCATTTCTTCATAAATGTTACTTAGTACTGAAAAACTGAAGTAATAAAACCTTAGAAATAGGCTCAGACAGAAAGCAGTTAAATAGGTACAGGAAGAATAATATTTTACTAAACTATTCCTTTAGTTCCTTAACAGTCTCTTTCTGGCAATTTTACACACCATGAACACTCCTTTCTCCAAAAAGTTGTTTCACTTATGTCAGGGAGTCAATCAGTGTGAACAGGATTAATGAAGTGGATGCCAAAACAGGGCCGATCAGTCCACTATCCCTTTAATTTCTAAATTGTTGTGGCTGCATTTTTCTTTTTTTTTTTTCTTTTTTTTTTCAACCACAGGAATGCCTCACCAAGCAATCTCTGTGATCTGGATACATCATCAGTTGTTTCCCATTGACTGCAGTTCTTTAAATCTGGAAATTAACTCAAAATTGCAGGGTTTAAATTCTCCATCAGCTGTTAATTAATATCTATTGTGAGTATCTAATAATTTTAGAGCATTTTTAAAATAGATGCTGTCTATGTGTTTTCCCTCCTCTCTTTCTACTCTTTCTAACACTAAACAAGATTCTCATTCAGTTTACATGTATTTGACGTTACTGAGTGTAAAGAACAATGAAGGAGATAATAATCTGGGTTATTGCGTAGCCAAATCTGAACAGAAAAATGTCTCCCAGCTAAAGGCACATAAATGAATGAACTTGTGTTAGCAATGAAGTGGTTTCCGAAACATTAAATAGCTATTTCCCTATTTTTCCTGCCCCTCAACTCCTCTCTAGTTATTGTGGCTCTTTGTTAAGTCACCCCTCAAACTGCGTTCACAACAGCAGGTACAATTTGCATTTCAGTGTGTATGTGTGTGTGATTTTGATGCTTAGTTATCAGAAGAAAATTATTTCTTCCATTTGTTTTTCTGAACATTGCTTCATGCCCATAAAGAGAAGGCTTTATTGAAGAAAATAAATGTTTTTGCTCAGTACAGTCCTTACCAGGTTTCCTCTCGACTAGGAGTTCATGCAGAAATTTACTATTAGCTCTGACACCAGTGAAGCCAGTTGCAGCATTGGCCATTTCCATTTATCCTCATTCCGAAGTGGGTTAAGAGCTAACCTCAAAATCCCAGCAGACATTTGACTTTGGGCTCACCCTGCACATTAGTCTGAAATGGAAATACAACGTGCAAAGCTGTGCAGCAGTCTTCTTAACTGCCTTAGAGGAATGTCTCAAAATGCTCCCTGAGATGGTTTTTGAGCTCAGCTGATGAAATTATTGCCTGACCTGAATAAAGCTGTTGTTCATAATCAAGGAAATGCTAGACTCTTAAAGAATTGTATCTTCCAGGAGACTAACTGACTCTCACTTCAGTAGCAGAGTGACCACAACCCATCACTATAAACAACGGCACTGAAAAGTTCACTGGGTGTAAGAAATAAATGTATAAAATAATCTTTTTTTGTCACTGGCTACTTACAGAATATATTTGTATGTCCACCCATTAACACACAACAGTAAAGCAAAGTGCCACAGTGAAGTGAAACAGATATTTGTCAACAGATATTTGTAAGTTGGCCAGATGCATAGCTTGAATGGCATTGCCAAAATACATTTTCACTCTTATGAACCAGGAGCAAAAGAGTGACTCAAAAGCTGAACCATCATGTTCTGTGAGGTTTTCAGCCAGTATACTACAAAATGAGTGTAAAAGATATAACCAGAGTTTAAGCTTTCACATTTTCTCAAACATAAAGCACTAAGCCTTTTATATTAAAGTACGTCAGCATTAGGAAAATTATGTGGATTTACATACCATTTGTGTTCCAAACTCTTTTGCACGTTGTGTACAGAGCGTAGTACAACAGTGGATTTGGTAGTTTTAAGAGCAGGCATGGTCAACAAATAATTTATTAAATTATAAACACAAAATCTAAAGGGAGATTTCAGAAGACAAATAGTTGTGTGAAGATTTACCTCTATCAGATTACTAAATTACCTTCATCTGACTACATCGTCTGGGAAGGGTATGTGTCTGTAATACACTAGCTGTCACAATGCCACAAGGCTTTCTGCAGAAAAAAAGTGTAAGCAAGGTTGGATTTAAAACCAAAGCAAATAGAATTTGTATCAGACTGATTCTCATAAACCAGAAAAAGACCCTGAAAACAAAATTTGCCATATAACTGTATTTAACTTCAGAACATTTGGGATAACATTCATGCATTTCATTTCAAGCTATACAAAACAAATATATAGCTTGTTTCTCACATACCAAATATATATTTGTCAAAATTAAATGTTCTCTACAATAAGAATCCTTTTTCTGTCCTTCTGTACTGAAATATGTGGGGGAAAGGACAGGATGGCTCTTCCTTGGAAGAAATACTCCTAAACAGAAGGATACCAGGTCTTCACTGGAGAGACAGAAGAGTCTCAAACTCTTCAGGGAGAGGAAAATAAGTATCTGAATGGTGGTTGTCCCAGTTTCCACCTATGCCACCAGAATAATTCGGAAACTCAGTGCCACTGCTTTCCCCCATCCCTTCACAAGCACATCTTTCCTGCTTCTCCCCTGTTCTCTCCACACACATGGCTTTGTATTAGTGGAGAGGCATATGTAGACTCCAGGTATCATAGAACAATCTCGTACCGGCGAGGAAATGGAGTGGGCTGACCTGCAAGATCTTTCCCTCACTAAAGTTTGTAATCCTGTGCTCTCTGTGGCGATGATGAGAGTGCTAAGTTATGAATGGCTGGGTCACAAGACAATTAATGTACCACAGCAATGGAGTGTGATATGCAGATTGGATGTAGGAAGAATGTGGAGCTCAGCATATCACTTCTTTCTCATATAAACTGATGCTCAGCTTAGAGAGGAAAACCATACTAATGATGCAGCTGATGTCTTGTTAGAAAATATCTGAACTGTGACCAATTTTTCTTGACAAGAATTTTTATTCTGTATAAAAATGAGATGCTTAGTCATTTGGAAAATGAAGACTAAATCAGTGATGTAATTTTGTTCAATGATGGAATTTCAAAGAGGGGTTTTTTTCCCTTTATTATAACGAAAATCTTTTAACAAGTCTATTGAACCAGCCCATTAATAAATCTCTTTTCTATCAGCATCAAAAGAGAAGTGAGAGCACAGTGCCTAGAGGATAAACAAGGATATAGAACCTTTTTTTTACCATTTTAAAATTCAAAGTTTCCAAGTCTCTGCATAAGGCTGTATGTGTATGTTCATGCACAAATAAGAGTGACAAGCGACAAATATCCTTGACAATTTTTAGCCTCTTGCTGTACATGAATGAAGGGCAAATATAGAAGAAAATATAATGTGTCAGACAGCTACACACTTTTTTCTCCCCGCAAGATAGATGCTAGTTCTCCATAGGGAAATCTGCAGGGAAGTAATTCTCAGAATAGAATGCAGACTTGCTGATGATGTAATACATACGTTTAAGTGGGGAAAAGGGAAATACACTAAATTAGTTAGGAAAAGTATTAGCAGCACTTAATTAAAGTTGGTGAGTGAGCCCCAAAACAGGGAGGCAGCTGAAGGGACTGCTGGCCTCCACAGATCTCTGCCGACGTCCCTCTGAAAATGAAATGCTAGCTTTCTCTTAGCATCCCGTGCAAAGGAGGCTGCCAGGAAAAGGTCACTGGGCAGAGCTGGCTGAGAGCACACCCACATACTGGTCTGTCTCTTCCCAGGGCTTTTCTCTCCATGGCTGTCTGACTAAGCCACGTATACAGTGTTGATATGAACCAACATGGGTTTACATGTTGCCATATATACCAGAATGTCCTAATGTCAAATATCGCCTCTGTATTCAGGGATGAAAAATTGTGTGGTTTCTTGGGCAGAATATATATATTTGGGTTTCTAAAGCTTTCCTCTTGACACAACACACTGGAATTCCCATAAGCTATTTGGAAAAGTGGTATAAAGCACAAAAAGTCTAGAAGTTATTACTCTTATGCTGGTGTTTTTGGAAGTTCTCAAAGTTTACTAGACCTCAGCAATTCAGTATGTTTTATACTTCAGCTCATATCTGTCTCTCAAAGAGCAATCCTAATGACATCAGAGTAATGCTTAACACTCAACTCTTACAAATTATTGCATAACTTTGGTTGTACACTCAAGAAAATACATGTATCTGTCTCCTGTACCTGTATTCCCAACCCAGGAGTTACTGAGATCATCATGTATCTGTTCTAGAGGTGCTGTATAACTGCATTTTCTGCCAAGGTTTCTTTATGAACTCTTTATGTCACACTGCAAAACAAGAGTCCAGAAAAGCATTCACAAAAAACACATCTGGGTTTTATTACCATTGTCACCCAGCACAGGGCTCCTAACCAGCAAAGCTTTGGACTCATATGTCTTCTTCTAAATATTTCAAAACACTTTACAAAGATGAATGGATCAAGCTTCTAATCCTCCTTTTTAATTTAAATCAAAAATCCACATTTTACATGGAGGTAAGATGAAGCAATGAGAGATGAAACAAGTTTTGTTGCAATTACAGGTGTGGGGTAAGAATAAAACCCCAGAAGTTCTGACTTTCCTTCATCTGCTGTGATCTGCTCTGGAGTACAATGAATGTAAAGCAAAATAAAGCTGGCAGGTTACTTAGATCTTTTTCCATAAATTTTCTTGCACTCATATGCTTTATGACCAGCAGAACGTTGTCAATGAAGATCCCAGAAATACAGAAAACTGTTTTAGCTGAAGAGTCAGACATAATCCAGAGAAGGCTGTTATTACCTATTTTGCAATTCTGATTCTCAGAAGCTTCTTCTGATGATTTTTTTACCTTCTTTAATCAAACCTGACTCAGAGAATCATGATATCACCCCACTGCTGCTGTTCTCACTCTTAGTGGCATTGTTGGCAAAGACTGTTAATGAATAACTGGTGGTAGCTGTCAGTTCAAGAAACCAAATGTTACACCCAGTTGTGTAGACAGTGTCTGCGTGCCTTCTTTATGTAGTGAAATCCTGAAAGACAAAGGGGAGTTAAAGAGAGACAATGATCTGAAGAGTTTGTGCTGTTTCTTATGGAAAGCAGCTTGCAGCAGCGTTCCCCGGACCAGCCACATCTGTGTGATACAGTTCCAGGAACATTCCAAGTCAGAGCCCAGAGAACCTGAGAAGTGGGTGCAAGGCCCACAATATAATGCTGTCACATGTGAAAAGTAGAAAATAAAATGAGAGCAAAGGCAGGTATGATGCACAGTAATCTCTTCTCCGTGAATCAGTGTAATTTCCATACAGTAAAGCAAAGGAAATGTGGGAAGATTTCAGACAAAGCAGGTGAATTCTTGAGTCATAAGCATTTTGATTCCAAGATCATAGTAAAGAATGAAAGAAATACAAATCTCATAGTGACAGCGAAGCACAGGAGATCAAATCAAAGTTTGTACCCTAACTTTGCTGACAGCAATGAGCTCATCTGTTGTTGGTATAACACACTTAAAGGCTTTTTCCTCAACGATCCTGCCAGAGCTATTTATCTCTCTCCATGCAGGTCTAAGCACCCACTGGTTCAATAGTTTAGTCAGATTTGCAGCACAAAGGACAATGATTTCATTACTAATCCTTCCTTTCATAGATTAGATTTGTGGAACGATACATGCTGGAAAGGACCTCTGAAGGTCACCTGTCCCCTGCTCAGAGGAGGACTAACTTAGAGCAGATTGCTCAAGGCCTTGCTCATTCAAGTCTTCTCCATGTCCAAAGATAAGGATTTCATTTCCCCAATGGGGAAATGGGGCTGAGCTTCATGAGACTCATGTCAGTCAATGTCCATAGGTTATTAACATCCCTCTGCACATACACTTTGGTTTATCTTTTTAATATATGCATACCATATTTATTTTGTTCAAATTAATACAGTGTTAATCTCAGTCACCATGGGAAGATACATGATGGAGCTAAAGGGATTATAGTTTCCCTCTTCTTTTGCATAACCTGGTCACATGGAACAGCAAGCACCACACATCCACCCACATGGTAATTGCATCCAACTGGAATCAGGCAGATATTGTCCAGAGGCAATTCTCAGAGCCAAATCCTTGTCTAGTATTAAATGGTAGGGCATATTCAAGATGAAAGGACTTCTGCCATTTTAGAAAAGCTAGAGATCTAATTCAAAAAGAAAATTTGTTTCTGCTTTCACTTACATCACTGAGAAACTCCACAGGATCGTTACTTCCATTGCTGCAGTGTCAGGTACATGCAGACAGCGAGTGGGCACTTCAGTGTGGATTCATATCTAGTCCATGCATTATTTGTGCTGTGGTAATGCCAGAAATGTTTTGGACAGCATCCATACACACAGGAATGCAGACATCCTGCTTCAAATGACTTAGTCTAGAAAATTAATGCCTCCATCACCAACTAATACTTCTTTTCTATGAGCTAAATTTTCTCACTCTTAAGGCTTCACTCTTTTCCCCTTTACAATACAAAATGCCATTTCTTCCACCGTAGAGGACACTGACCTCATCTCAGTCAGAAGTATATAAAATAAGAGGTCATTAGAGTAAGTGGTCACAGGGGCCAAAGTTGATGGCAGTGCTGGAATGGCAATGCAGTATCAAACATCTTCCTAACAGTAATTCTCCTCTTCAAACCTTAAACTTTGCCACACCTCTAAAATGAAGAAGGTAGCCCCCAGAGAGGAGTGCTTCCACCCCACTGAACAACTCACTTAACTGCACAACTTCTAAGCCATAAACCACTTGAGTAATCCCACTGCTCAACACAGGATAAAAGAAGAAAATAGCATTAAAGATTTAAAGTAAAGAACACAGCAAACTCAAATGATAGCTGTGCCATTCACGTCATTACAGCTAAGGGTTTGTCAGCACTTTCATTATACTGCTCATTTCTCTGCTGTCACTCCAGGCTAAAATTTGGCAGAGCATAAAACCTAAAGCACAGACAGACACAATAAGAACGCAGTGAAAAGGAAAGCAAAACCTTAAAGGACGGCATCCTAAGATACCTTTACATGTCAAGAACAAACGGCATCTTACAAAGCATGATGCAAGAAGTTAAGCTAGGAGAACTATCCCTTCTCTCATTAAGATGGTGTGATAAAGAGGGAATTGCACTGAAAGCTGAATGAGATATATTGTTATGAAACTACAATGAATGGCTTAAAAGATTCAGAAGGCTAAGTATTAATATGGTAATTTAAGTTAAAATTATGCTGCAGTACAACAGAAATAAATAAGCTAGAAAGAAAAGGCAGACCACACACAAATATTACATCTGAGCAGTTGATATCAGACTTCACTTAAGGAATGTATGAAAATATATCTGCTTGGACTGGTTTGGGGAGTGGAAACTGCTACTAACATAAGACTTCTCTCAAGGAGTGTAGAGCACCTTTCTCGCTTCCTCCTTTCAGAGCTGAGACTGTTACTCCAACAAATGTCCAAACACAAGAAGAAAGCAGGAGTGAGCACAGCATCAAAATATATCTTCTACTCCAACAGTAAGCCTTACATTGTAGGGTAGCATGAATTAGTACTACCACTGACAGAAATTATCTCACTTGCCCCTCTCCTTCATCCCCTCAGCTCTTTTGTCAGCTTAAATACTGCTACCCATATGGATGCAGAATGACCCAGAGTAAAGAACTGAGTTAGATTGAAACTAAGCTATGAAGGTGGATCAGTTTTAACTTGGCAAAGCCCTGAGCAACTTAGTCTGAGATGAGTACTGACACCTGCTTTGAGCAAGAGGCCGGACTGGGTGACCTCGCAAGGTCCCTTCCAACCTGTGAGAATTGCTGTTCCTATGGATCAGCTCGTGGACAAGGTCAGAGAGGTTTAGGACCACTTCTTAGGACCTAATGCTAGGTTGAAGTGTGTGTAGAACCACAGTATTAGTTGGGGGGTTTTTTTTAGTTTTTAAGAGGTTTGATTACTTTCACAGAAAATGGTAAGAACCACAAAGATGCAGTTACTGTTACACAGACTTGGATGGGTTATTCACTCCCCATCTTTGTCAGTAGGTGCTGTGGGACTTAGCACATGCCACTTAATTTTGTTTCAGCATCAGTGAAGATGCTTCTTGTCTTTAGAAAGCACTTAGAGATGAACAGTACTATCTATACAACATATAATTTCTATTATTATCTCAGTAGATTTTTATGAGAATTTCAAGAATTCCAGTAAGTTAAAATGAAGTTGCTTAGTTCCTATGTTCAGAATTAGTTATAACAAAGACGTTAAGATCACAATTATATGGGTCACCTAATCCCATTGAGTTTGTTAGGGCAGCATCTTCCTTGGCTTAAAAAATGAGTGCAGGTTTGGGCTGTGATATTCTTTCAGCAGCTCTTGAAGAAGGGCAGCTGTGCATCCTTCATACTCTATGTTCAAGTGTTTGAGGAAGCCTAGTGCATCGTCCTTAAAGCAGTGCAACTGCTGAACATGGAAAAAATGTATTGTGCTCATCATATGAGAGCTCTGATGGTTATAAGAAACAGGGAATTAAAGGCAATATTAAAACAAACACATGTCGACACAACATCGGTTTAATTTGGTAGCAAAGGAATTATTTTCACTGTAGTTATTAACAATGCTGTTGCTTAAGAAACACAGTTCTGTCATAAGTTTATCAGGACATGCATGCATGTTATAATATCAAATTTACTGTCATTTATCACAGAGAAGAGGTGGAACCGCTCCTCAGCTTGCCTGCATTGTCGGGGAAGGGCATGCTGTTTGCGTCAGATACAGGTCACACATTCAAAATAATTTTCCTAGTACTCTCAGTCTTTTTCCTTTATAAAAATGCTGATGCTTTTGAGATGCAACTATTTAGCATGTTGCTGTGCTAGTATAACAGATGGCACAGGAGTGTAGAATGAATGAACAATGAATGAGGGACTACGTTTCACTTTTGTCAGTGTGCGATCTTTCAGCGGTTCTGATACAAGACATCTATTATTCACTCTTTTTAGATCGTCTACTCCCTTTGTTTAACAACACTTAGTTAATAGTGAGATACATTTTTTTAAAAATTAGGTAAAAAGTTAGTGCAGTATGCAGAATTACCATGAGAAGAGTCTGGTCTTTTTAAACCTGAGGTCCCCATTTCCTTCGAACGGGACCCCAGAATGATGAGTGTTGTCTTCAGCTTGCATCTGAACACACAGCTCTGTGAATCAAAGCCAAGTGTTTCCCACTCCTCTGTCTCCAGGCCTCCCCTGCAAAGTCTGGAACAGCCTTTCCGTGTCACTGAAACCCCAGGTAACACCTGAAGCAAGGTTTTTAAGTGGGGTTGAGCATTCTTGCCCTTAGACTGGACCTTTGACTTTGCACTGATTCTTCATACAAGATTAAAGCTAACTTTGAAAAGAGTAAGAAAAAGAGAAAATAGGTTGAAACCGAAAGTCTTCATGGCAGCATTCAGATGAGTGGCCGTATTTATCCACTGAATAGGCATGAGGAGCAACAACAGTGAATTAAAGAAAAAAAAAATTCTTACCCACAGGTAAGCAGGAAATAGCTGCAAGATAAAATGCAAAGGATAACCTCTCCTCTCATATGAGTTAAGGATCACTGAGGCTCAGCAATATTCTTACATTTTGTCAGACCTCAGGCAGCTGTTTCACATATTTCAGTGAGTGCAGAAAGGAAAGAGTGATATTCTTAAATACCAGTGTATATGTTAAGTTGGGAAGAGGATGTATCAAGTGGGAAATAAATTGTAAGCTCTTCAAGTGTAGGTATTAAAACATCAAGCTATGAAAAGCACTGCAGCGTTCTATAGTAACAGTTCAAATATTATGGTCTAAAAATGTTACAGAAATGTTTACATAACCGGATCTAAGGACCTAATCCAATGCTCATGGACTTCAGTGAGACTAAAAATCTTGATGCAACTTCTTTTTTTCTTTAAATAATCCCTTAGAACTGTAAAAACAGTTCTGTGCTATGTATTTGGAGACCAAGGGCTTTCCACTGATAAAAATCCTGGAAAAGCCATTATTTTCTGAACGTATTGATAACTCTGAAGGTTAATTAACATTGGTTTGATTTAGTGTTAAGGTGAAAAGAAACATGATTTTTTTGGTCTTAATTCTCTTTGATTTTAAACAATGTGTTACTGATGCGCAGTTCGTATGTGCTACGCATTTTTTCTCATCTGACACCTCTCCTGTTTTTATAGTCAAGACAACAAGAGGAAGCACACTGCTTTGTGTAATACGGATATGGATCCTACTTTAGGGAGCTCTGTGGCAAAACCCCTTTTAGTTAGAGTAATAAATTGTCTATCGTTTGGGAAATCCAGACATTTAAATTTTTATTTTCATCCTAAGTGGGTAAAAAATCTTGAAACCCCAAAATGTTTAGCAAAATGTCAATTCCACTGTCTTTTCATTTGGAAATATCAGCCAGACCCTGTTGAAATATTTTCACAGTAATATCAAAATATTGTACATCTAAAAGTTTGAACATGAAAAAAGACACAAATAAAAATGGAAGTGTGGAAGCAGAGTATTCAATTTTATTTTTAGAATGTTTTGAATCTTTTTCATATCAAGTTCTTCCTTCACAGTACTAGAAGACATTTTGAATTAAGTATTCTCCAACAGTAAAAATTCTTTTTTCTACAGTTTACTGAAAATTTTTAATTTTATTAGCTTTCAAAGAAACAGTAAAATTAAAAAGAACTACCTGAAGCTGCCCTGACTTTTAGCAATGTGTCTGCACTTGCACACATTTTATAAATCGTACATCCTGTATCTGTGATCTGTATTCAGGGAGGGAGGAAAAAAAGAGACTAGAAAAAGCTGCTACTAACTTAAAGCCTATACCAAATTCAGAAACTGTGAAGTTTAAAGGTGTTTAAAAGCTAATGCACTGGGCATTTTCTTTAGTCAATATTTTATATTACCACAAAAAGGAACTACAGTATCATTCTTGAAAAGATATGAACAAATACATTTTTTTACAAGCTTCTTCCCTGTGAACTGCTGAAGACACCTAAAAGTTGCTTTTACCCCAAACTTAGCTTCCACATCACCATTTTTTACATAGTTGGGTTCCAAGCCTTAAATGCCCTACCAGCCAGTCAGAAATGTGTGTCAAGTTATTCAGTACCTATTTCCATACTACTCTCCAAACTCAATCCTCAGATTTTTTGGTGGGATTCTGAGCATATAGATGTCTTTCAAGCACGAAGTCTGGGCAAAGTCCAGTACGCTCTGCAAGTGTCTCTGCCCAGGCTGGAAACGATGTGGGAACTTCCACTCGGTTGGTCTCGGTGCAGTTTCAAAACAGAGCAAAAGGGAGAAAGGGGTCCAAGGGGAGCAAGGCCACGGAGGGTACTCCTCCATAGCTCTGCAAGGTGGGTACTTGCATTTGAAATGCATTATTAGGTTTTCCTGCAATGCCTCTGAACGTGTATCATGGAAAGCGACCTCACGGTGGGTGCTTCATGCAGTATTTAGTTCCTGTGCAAGCCCACTTGTGGCAAGAGGAAAAGGAGCCATTTTCACACAGAATGCAGGAAGACCCACTACGTCTGCTCCAACACAGAGGTTGACAGAGCAGAGGAAAAGCCTCTTGTTTAGGGTGAAATACAAATAGTTGTCCACAACTGGACAAGTCAGAAAAGAAATTTTTCACAATAGTTTTGCAATCGTTTTCCCAGTAGAAAGTTATATTAATTACTTCCTGAAGGCCATTAGATTTTAGATCTAAGTGTAAGATACATGAAGTAGATAAGAATTATAGTGAAAAATGAGCAGCCAGAACAACCCTTTGCTAGTATATACTTGGAGAAGGTTAAAGGCAATTTAACCTCTGCCATCTGAGCGGAGGTTGTGCCGTTATAAAACCTCTCACATCCAACTCTCTAGCACATCCTAAACCAACACAGTCTCAAGGCTGATCTGTCAGCTGGGGAAACAGGTTTGTTTAAAGGCACCTTTGATCCCTCTCCCTTACACACAGAAAGATCCTGTTGGAAAAAAATAATTAAAAAAAAAAGATATGGGACAGGACTTTTTGAAGATAAACAATTCACTGGAGAAATAAAAAGCCTCCTAGGCTTTGCCAGGTCTCTGTCATACATAGGGAGTATCTGTTCATCATAAAATGTGAGTGAGGTCAGTCAGCATGTCATTATTCATTAATAATGGGAAATACAAAGGAAAAGTTAAAGCCTAAGTGCAATGGACAATGAAAGCTTCAATGACTATTTTATCTCACAAGTTATAGGTGTGTTTTCTAAAATATTAGAAATAAAACTGAGCTACAGAGTCCACAATGCAAGACGCAAGTCTTATGTGACATCAAACATAAGGAATGCATGGAAATTGCTTCTCTTGAACTAATGATCTTCATACATGTTGCTGAAACACTTGAAAGTGTGCATCAGGTCATGTAAACACACCAGGATGAAATAAAACTTCAACTGGTTTTACAAAAACAAAAGGCAGCAGCTCCAGCTCTCAGTGATACAGACAAGCTGCAATAGTAACCATTCTGATGGCAATCCTTCAGATCTTCATAAAGAGCAAACTGGCACCACCATCTGAAAGGTTTTTGAATTCAGTGTAATTCTTTACCTAATTTCACTTAACCATTTAACTGGGGAAAAAAAAAAAAAATTCTAAACAGCCTTTAATAATGCTTCAGTAAAGAGAGTTTTTTTTAAAAAAATTAAAAAAGAATCATTGTTGTTTTAAAGGATCATTATGAACCCCTTCTGCCTTGAAAACTAACCAAAGATGACCAGGTCTGCCTTGTCCACACTCATGATTTCTGATTTGTAACAAGAGGACAGTGCAATGTTTCAGCCTTGTTCTTTAACACAGTTTGGTCCTGGTGTTGAGTTAGTTGCCTCCATTATGCAAAAATTTCTTTTCTGTGCTATTTACTGCTTTAATACGCTAAAATTGTGGGATGAAGCAACAGTGAAACTGCCAGACCCCAAACACCTCTCAAGAATGGGCAGATGTTTACTCAAGGAAGAACTAACAGACCTCAAAACTTATTATTTAGGTCTCTGCTTATCATATATGAATATCTAAAATAATAGTTTCTTTCTTTGTACCATACACATTTCATTAAAAACAAAAGTTTCATGATTTCACACAAATTCAAAATGTGGCAGAAAAGTTCTTGATAAAGCTAAAATATAAATTATTTTAACAAATAGACTACAGGGGGTTTTAAATTGCTTTGTATGACCATACCATGAAGTACAGTCATATACATTTAAACTAGAGTTACCAAGCCAGGTCCCCAATTTTATTACATTTGCTTGTCTACTTACTACTGCAAAAAGGGCTCTCTTCAAATTAATCTTCTGCAGCGCATTAAATTATTCAGTATATTAAGATATGGACGTAATCCTTGTTTTCCCTGCAGAAAGGCTGAGACAGATGAACTACACTGCTGTGTAGAATAATGCTTTGACAAACGTGTGTTCAGTTTTGCAGGAACCATGTACTGCAAAGGAGTACCTGAAAAACTGGAGTGAGCTTCCTCACCAGTTAGCATATCCCAGCATTAAAACTGACCATTGGTATTACTCTGTAATATTACTCTGTGTATACCCTTTGTGTACTAACATACCTTAGATATGCTGCAAGGATTGGTCTTAAAAGAACTGGGTTAGACCTAACCATTGAATCTACTGACCTTCCATTTTCACAATTTATACAGTAATATATTTTATATATATGTGTAAACATATAACGCAGCAAATCATCTGATAAGGCATTAGACTAACAGAGAGCTTGTGCTTTTTTCAAATTGCTGACAAGAATGACTATGGTACATAGCCTCTCTTTTCAAAATAACAGCTGTCTCTACCCTGCAGGAAAGAGAAGAAAAGCACTTGGGCTTTTGGACTCCAGAAAGGGTTCAGAAAAAGAGATAAAGAGCTGGCAAATTTCAAAACACTGCCTTAACACATACCTGCGCACACTCACCAGCAGATTTTCTGTTTATAAAACAACAATAATCATTACTTTGGGGGGGAGAAGGAGAGTGTGGTAGTGTGAGCTGAACTGACAAAAAGAGGTGTCGATTCCAGACCATATGTACTGAGTTCTCCCCCAGAAACCGAAAGAACAGTCAGCGAGTCCATCTGGTCCCTGTACTGCAGAATAAAGCCTCCTTTGCTCGCAGCACTCGGTGCAGCACATGTATGCTATTTCACTTCACCTTCCTGTAATTAGCTCAGTACATTCCCCAGGAAGCTTGTCTTATCCACTTGACAGCTACCAAGTGTTCTGGGCAGACCCCAGCGCTCTTGCTGAGCCAGTGGCATGTTAATGGACAGCCGCACCACAGAAGATGTGACAGGGGAGCCGAGCAAAAGGTTTATCGTGCGTTTCCTCTGTACGTTTCCCAGGCCACTCCACAAGCATCAGCACTTAGCGGAGCTGATTCTCCCTATCTAAGCAGCCTTGCTAAGGCTATGACAGTGATTCCTGTTTGAAATGTTACGCCGCATTCCTGAGGAGGCCAAGATTGCATTAACCGTGGAAGAAAAGCATAGTCGCTATCTCCTCCAAAATTATGTTGCATCCTCGCTTGAGGAACAACTGGATCTAATTCACTGAGCTCTGTGAGCCAAGAGAAAGGTATGACAGAAAGGTTCATAAGCAATTGAAAAGATATGCCCTGTATTTCCTTAAATCCCTTTTTGCCATGAGATACATCAAGTAATTAGTGCTTTTTCATAAAATACTATTGGGGCTGCCTGAATAGTCTTGTAGTTACTTAATAAATTACTCGGCAAAGGAGTGAATTTAGCCAGGCATCCACTGGTGAGGAGATTGCTAATTAACTGATATCCAGGCAGGCAGCAATTATCCTTCTCCTCCCAGACAAAAAGAATATCTCTATTCCAAATACGTGTCCAGAAAGAATTAAGAGCTCTGAAATGTTTGTCTCTTCCAGCAAGAAGCGATTCAGAATGGAGTGGCAGTCAACTCAAAGATCTCAAATAATTTGAACTAAATACAAAACAAGATAAAATAAAGAATGTGTGCTTTATGAAGGGAGTGAACTGGCTTCAGAAATAAGTTTCCAGCTGGGACCAGATTGCAAATGCTTTTATTCACTCTGCGGGAGTAGTTATTCACGCAAACAGTCCCTGTAAAGCCAGGGAAACAAACTCACGTGAGCATGTAGTCACGACTGTGCACACGAAGCTTGCCATCTGACCTTCAAAACCAACAGAATTTTGTGGTGTTTACTGAAAATACCATAGGGATGCTGGAGGTTGTTTTTATTTTTCTTAAATATGATTTTGCTGTCATTTCATATCAAATGTCTTGTGTCCAGATAAAGCAGACTTCCCGTGGCCACCTGGAGCCAAGGCTCTGATGATGAAATTAACTGATTTCGTTTTTAATTTATGGAGAGTTTTTCATTCTGCCACAAATGCTGAAATAAGCCAATTTACAGGTTAGCGTCTCAGCAACAGATTTCTAGCAAACAGGATGCTGGGATTTATCAGGCTTGCACTCGTTTTGTTTTCCAGAATGCCCAGCCATAAAGCAGATTTCCCGTGGCCACCTGGGGCTGAGGCTCTGCTGATGGGCACCCACCCACCTGCACAGAGGCCAGGAGCCATCCTAACGGATAACTGTGTGCGCAAAGGCAACCAAGTGACTACCCGGGTCGAGTAGGAAGCAAGGATGCCTGGAGGAGTGTCCAAACAGCTCTGCATCCTCAGTTTAATGACCCATGAGGGAAAGGATGCATTTAGAATGGAGTAACATGGAGCTGTTCTGATTACGAGAGTTTTGACTCATTTACATAAAGGCTGAAAAAGAAATGTAACAAGTACAATTAGTGACCTAAGGGGAAAATTTCGAAAGCACAAATAACACTTAAGTGCCAAGCTGCAATAAGCAGTTAGAGCTAATATCGGAAGCCTTAATCCAAGCCTAGGACAAGAAGCAATCCGGCACCCAAAGATCAGTAATCAGGTTAAATACCAAAGGTCACGAGCCTGAGTCAGAAACCGAGATACAAGCCAAAGTTAGGACTGAAATAGGTCCTGGGTGCAAGCCAAAGGTCACAAAATGAGCATTTTCAAACAGCCACACACCTCACCTACTGACTAGTCAGAGAAGAAATTTCTATGCCCCCTTAAATAGCACTGATGTTAGCACCAGAGAGCATTCACAGATTCACAGAGGTGACCACAGTCATCATGCTTTTGCCTTGCTGAAAGGGTCAGTGCAGGCACAGACCTCGACAGCCCACCACTCAGGTCAGGCTGGGTCATTCAGATCCGCAGTCAGGCTGGTAATAGCTGCCCCTGACTGCAGAGATGAGCGAAGCCCCTAACAGGCACACGTATGTTTGCAGCTTCCCATTGGAAAAATAAGTTATGGAGATCTGTAAAGTTCCTCTCTTCCATGAGCTCAGTGTAAGTGCAAAAAAAAAGGCAGTTCCAGCTGAAATATGAGAAAAAAACGGGCCCCAAAGAGACTGTAGAAGTCTCAAAAATCCATGAACTAACAGCAGATCTTGCTACAGATCTACATTTTAGATGTCTTTTTTCTCTATTACCATTTTGTGATTATAATAGAAGTATATATACAAGCCCTGCTACTACTGTATTCCTTTGGCTACCTACAAATAAGCAACTTACTCTCTTTTGGTAATTTTACAGGGTAAACATTATCTAGTATTAGATTATTTTTAATTAGAAACAGGTGACAAAATATCAAAAGAACCCTTTTATGTATAAATTAAAAGAATAAATTAATCCTGATGTCCCATTATATGCCTCATTAGCATATCCTCTGGAGAACACTTGATGGCTTTGGGAACCTTTCAAGAACCACTACAATGTTGCTTAAAACTACAATTAAGAGATATCTTAAATAATAATCTCAGTGAACAGTTTGCAAATAGCCCATATACCAGAATATGTTTTTGCAAACATCAATAATTAAATTCTGACTAGAGATGCAAACGAAAAATCAACTTAAAGAGATAGAATATAGACAATTTCCTTATCTTCCTCTCTGATTTTTTGTCAAGGTTATAAAGAACTAATGTGTATTGGAGTAAGTTTAATAAGTCTCTCTGCTCTGCTGACATGATGGTAGTAAACAAAATACATTTGTACAATTACCTTAATTATTATACATTTATTTTTTCTTTCTTGAAATGTTTGACAAAGTGCTCATACTGGCAGCCATGCCCACATGACAAAGTCAGTGTTTCAGTTAACTAGCTTTCACTTGCAGGGGATTTTAGTCAGTAGGTCTCTCATTGTTTAAAAACAAACAAATAGTTACTACCACTCAAACCTCTCAGCAGCTGGCATGGTGCCACTAAGCCGTGGAGAGCTCTTTGCAGAAGTGTGACCGTTAAACAAGCGCCATGAAGTAGGTTAGGTCCTATAAAAGGAACGTCAGAAGTTGAATAAATGTAAAACCCCTGATATTACACAGTAATATTTTGGGGATTTTCTAAAGAAGCAAGAATAACAGATTATTGCTTTTTTAAACTTAAGCATTCCCCACAGCTGTTTGTAAGCCAACAGCATTGCCTAGCTCTCGTGTCACAGAAGCTCATGGTGGCCCTGAGCACATTTAGAAGTGCTAAATCTCAAAAGTTCACACAGCCTAATTGGCCAGCTCCCCATTACAGCTGGAATTTAAGACTGAGTCAAAAAAAACCTCAAACAGGCTATAATGGGAGAATCTTACCAAAAATAGATGCCCATGATTATTACCAAAGTCAAACAGTCCCCTTCCCACACAAATACATTGCAAAGACACCTCTGTCTTTGCTTGCTAAGACCTTCCTTCAGCCTGAGCTCCTCTGCTACTCCTGTGTGGACACTCTTGCTACTGAGAGCTAAAGCAAAGAGCAGGAGGAGCAGTCTGCCTTCTCCTTCGGCTGCTTCCACACTCCCCTTCCATGCAGCACAGGTACACCAACAGCTCTCCCTCCATGTTCAGCTTACCTCCTAGGCATAACCACCCACGAGTTATTCAGGTGACAAGTCCATCATGAAAACAGAGCTGATCAGAATTTTTCTGAATCAAAAAAAGAGGAAAAGGATGCCAGTTTTATCTCAGAGTAAAAACATTTTACAGAGGGAAATTTTTTTGTTCTATTTTTTGATAACTGATTTTGAATTTGTTTCCATTAGGGTGAATAGTGGACTCTGATCAATCCAGCCCTGTTCATCACTTCTGGAACTCAGCTCTCTTGGTTGGCAGGTCTGTTTTGCCATGGAAGTGTCAATCCTCCTAAAAACATCTCTCTGACCAACATCGGGTGCACACACGCACTCAGGGATAGGGAAAAGGCAAGCATGGCAAGTTTGACCTACCCATCATGGATTTCTCTGCCAGCTGTCGTCAGCCACAGATTGCACTCACAGGTAGAGGAGGAGCTGGGGAGTTAGGCAGCCACGAGGTTTAGACCTCCAGGACTGCAGAGCTCGGCTGAACTGGCCAGCTCTGGAAGGCATCATGCCAGAAGGAAAAAGTGAGAGGAGATGTGGCCTTTCAGCTGTCTTTGCATACGTGCGTTATTTACACTGCAGCTCTCGAAGTCTGGTGAATTTGTTTTGGAAATCATGTAACTTACGTAGACTTTAGAAGAAGCAAACATTTTGAAAATGAGAAACAGTCACCATATTGACCATGAGCGGTTTGAAAGACCCTGTCAGAGCCTGTCATGCAAACTGGTACTCAGGAAGTGTTTAAATAGATATTTGTGATTATTACAACCTGTTGGAGAGCTGCTCATCAGCTCCTCAACCACTTACCTGACAAAATGTATCACCCCTACACAAGCTCTTCGGATTCATCATTTCAGTACACTAATTCCACAGGGTAAAAGGAATTTTATTGTTAAATACACTGGGGAAAAATTACTGTACGAATGCAGAGGATGGTTTCAACACACAACATACTAGTTAGGTCTTTTGCCTTTGAAAACATTCCAAGGTAAGCAAATTATTGTAGATTAATCTCTAAAGTTACATTTGTTTTCAAAGTGAAAACTCAGTAAATCTGTACTCAGAATTTTGGAGAAAATTTTTTACGAGTCGACTACCATTTTGCCTTATGCATATAACTGCACACAACCTGTATGAAATTAATTAAATAAGATGTTACTGCTTCTGTTGTTAAATAATTCCCTCCTATATGATCACTTGTTTTCTAACACCACAGTCAAGGGACATGAGGTCCCAAAATTAAAGGCAGCAGTTGCACTTCCATCACAGCCCTTAAGGACTGCCTGAACTCCAGCAGTTTCTTATACTGAAGCTCTGTGCCACAGTTTGGTTGCAAATTTCCACAGCATTGCGTGTTAATGCCTTCCCCTTGAAACGCCCTTCCTATGCCATTCCTCGCACATCTTAACCACGGGGCTCCCCAGAGGATCTTCAGCAGACAGCTTTATGGCTCTCTTCTGAGTGACTCCAGCAAAGAAATTCTCCATCAGCCAGAACTTAATTGGAGAAAAGAAGCCAAGTACGAGGTTAGGATCTCATTCAGCTTATTTACTTAGTCATGATGTAATTGAGCTTCCCTTTCACCAGTACGGTGACTCCTTGCCACTTTTTCTTAGCCTGCCTTCCTTACCCCATGGAGGAAAACCACCCTATCCCGAACTGAGTGGGTCTGCCTCAGCATTTCGGTTCAAAGCAGAACCACGTTACGTATTCTTGACTGCAAGTGTTAGGGGCAGAATTTATCACACAACAGACAGTAAGTCCACGTGGTTATGTCACCAAATAGTCTTGGACATGATGCAACCTGGAGAAAGCTGACAAAGCAAAGAGCAAGAGATACATATGCTTACACCAAGAATTGACCGGTGCTGTGCCTCAGGTCTCTGGCTATGCGTGTGCATCTTTCAGTTCGCAGCCCAACCCTGGCAGGCAGCTGAGCACCCAGAGAAGGTGTTAGGGGGCTGAGGAAACCCACCCTGCCAGAGCAGAGCAGCGTTCCTGACCCTGCTCCTTTGTCATGACTGCAGGATTAGGATGGCAGCAGTCAGTGCAGCTGCTGCCCTCACCTTCAAACGCGGTCTTGTGATAGATCAGCAATCCACCAACTCTGCCCTGGATGAGTGAAATATCATCATAATGCCTACTATTTATATTACTCTTCAAAAAAGTATGTCAGTTACATTTATAATGATGAGTAAATACCTTGTACTCATTTTATGTCTGGGAAACGAAGGTACAGAGAACTGAAGTGGTTTGATAACCTATGAAATGAATGCAAGATTACTGATTCCCATTCTTCTGACACTGCACTACCTAAGAAGCATCAAAAGCAGGCAAAATCACTTGGCTGTTTTACATTATATTTGTTCCAAGTCATGTCTGAAAAGCTCTAGAAGCTATTTACTCTCAGAATTGTGTTGCATCTTTATTAGTAGTGCACCAAATCAAGAAAAGCCTACTGAAAAATACACATTTAGTCATAAAAAATTTATCTAACCTATTTTAAAGATGATTGCTCTGATATGTGCATAGCTTGCAAGAGGATCAGCTAACAATATTAAAAAGGAATTGCTATTTTACAGCAAGGCTTCAGAGATAAAGAAGCATATAAACCCACATTACAAAATATATGTGATAGTCTCCATATTTAAAGGGCTAGATACATAGAGGCATCAAAAGTGGCTCGGAAACCTCAGAGGATACAAAAGGATGCTTACAAGAAAACAAAATATAAGCACACGATAATGCCATAAAACTGACACAGTATATTTAAGGTAGATAACTCAATAATTACAAATTGGCCAAGTTAAAAACTGACATAGTTCTACTAAAGTAGCTTTCTCAAGGCTCAAGGTATCTACTACAGATGCACAATTATTCCTGATGTATGTCTCAATTCTGTACAGAGCAGAACTTTGCTAATCTAATTGGTTTTTTTTTTGATCTATGCAGTCTATTATCTGTACAAGAAGACTGAGGAGAACAGGCTACTCTGCCTCGTGATAGTAATTGCATATTGTTTTTTCCTAATGTTATTATACCAATAAAACAGAAACTACATGTAAAATGAAATAAGCAATAGGAATCCTTGATGGTGCACCTTTGCTTGTGCAGTATTTTGTCCAATTGCTAATTTGCCATAATGGAGATTTGCAATAGAGTTCATTTTCAGTAATGAAATTAGTACAGTTCTAATATATTCAGCAGCAGGCCTTGTATCTACTGTTGGATAAAATATGACAAAACTGGCTAAAGATGTATGTTCAAAGCCCTACATATTACTTTAAATATATAAATCAATAAAAGTCAGACTGTACACCTACATCTAATGAATCTACAGAGGCTGCGATTGCTGAAAGGCTTGTATTCAAAAGTTGTTATTTAAATATTTGGACAAATTTAGTCAGGAAGAACACATTACTGGATATTTATGCAAAATGCAGAGTCTCAGGAATAATGTTTTCTCTCTAGTTCTGATTTATGTCAATGATAAACTTCTCTCTTTACTCTGTTCAGTGGCAGATTATAACTAAGGATGAACATGATATAATTTCTGAGCTCTAGTGCTCTAGTTAAAAAACGTTAGTTTTACCTGTCTAATTTTACTACCTACCTTCATCAGAGAAGAGCTATCATATTTTGATGCAAATTCCAGCAATTTATGTGTTTCAAGCTGGCAGGCAATGTCTTCCTAGAAAAAATTGCCACTCTTCCACAATCCCCTGTGAAATGGCAAACCAGGTTAGAAAGATATAGGAGATTGGATTACCTGTCTGCGCCAGATCATTGTTTCTAGGAGATAATCCATAAATGATTAATCCTTCTAATGTTCTTGCGCAGTGTAAGGAGGGCTGCCTGTGACCTATTTCAACCTCTTGCACTGTTGTTGTGGGAACAGCTTTACTGTATAAATCGAATAGAGCATTTTCATTCTCTTGGGTTTATTGAATTGTAAGTGTAATTTCATGCCATTTCTTTGTTCAATGGGGTTTTTTTGCATTTCTCAGAGGGTCCATAACTATTGGTAATACTCATGTCCAAAATGGCAGTGAACACATAGATGGCTAAATGGGTTTTTTATGTCATTTTCCTTGTACTTTATTAAATTACATTATTTCAGTAATTCACTGTTGTTTTTAATGCTTCCTGCTTCACATTTTCTAGAATATTTTGCCATTTGTACAAAAAGGAAAAAAAAAAAATCATCCATTCCTGTTAAAGAATCATGACTGCAAATATTACATGACAAAATGAGATCAAAGTAATTTATAGTTAAATTCAGATTTCAGTATCGCAACATCTGAGAAACTCAGACACTCTACAGAGTTGTTATGTATTATGTCTATTTTAGGTACAGTACAGAAATAGGAAAAAGTCCCATACCTACAGCTCTCTCAGCAGCCCTAGAACTATTTTCCTATACCCTGTCACTTCAATGTGATGACCCTCCAAACCTAGAAGTCGCTTTACACACCAACCTGTCCCATGGATTTTAGTTGTTTAGATTAGCCATGCTCTGCATCCATTCAGACTGTCTTTGCAGGTGTAGTCATACAAAAACCCTGTTGACAAAACCCTGGCCAGAAATTGTCACCTTTGGTGTGAAGAACTGTAGAAACACAGAGTTGGTTTATTTCATAATTCTGACTTTAACATTGACTTGGCAGAAGTGAAGAGGTACTCCTGTCCTAAGAAAGGTGAGGGAGAAATAATACAATAGCAAAATGGAATAATTACCTTAAATAAAAGGCTCTGCACAGAGGTAAGAACAAGTATGTAAAGATCACCCCTGACAGGTATTGTATCATCTGAGCCTAAAAAACAACAGTGAAGGAGACACTATAACATCCTTCAGTAACTTCTTATATTGCTTAACAATTCCTACTGATAAGGATTGTTAGGATCTAGCCTAATTACTTTTGCTGCACATTAACCTGATTTCATTTTGTCCTTTTGCCAGTAAGTGTGGAGAACCAATATCTGTAACAACCTTTTACACATCAAATGTGTAAACTTCCATGTTCTTTTTTTTTTTAATTTTCTCTTTTTTTTTGACCCAGCACCATAATTATTTCTTTCATTTTCTCTTGCAAAGCATGCGGTCTATGTCTTTTGCCATTCCTCTAGCTTTTTCCCCAGGGTCTCCTCAGTGTGTCTACAATTCCTATGTAGTCTATCACTCAAGTAAGACATTATGAATTGACAAATTTATCATGGAATTAATTACTAAAAATCCAAGGAAAGTGTCTTAGTTGTACATCTGGTGGTATTTTATCCTGATGACAATCAACAAGTGTATTAACAAGTTTAGTTTTGTAGCCAGGGGAAGAAGGATAAAAGGAAACTGATTTGGTGACCAACAGATACTGCAGAGTATCGAAATTTTAAAACCTCTCAGGTAAAATGCAAAAATTGTGCTGCCCTATAGCAGTGTAATGTGTAACAATTTAGAAAACTTTCCTCTAAAGGTGGAAAAAGATTTTTCACTGCTAAAAATAAATATCTGTCACCATGAATATGCAATAAGGTACCTGTAGATGTAGCATTAGTGCAGAGGAGCATACTGCAAGTTGGAAGACCTGTGAAAGACTTACGCTTCACTCGGCACTCCTAAAGAGCAGAATAGTTGCCAGGAAAGGTAACTTTTCTTTATGTACATAAATATGGTATAACCTGCTGTTGAGTAGCATACAAGGTCATTGCTGTGCTAATCCACAAAATGTGAGATTTTTACAAATCTCATTTACAAAGAGATGGGTCATAATCTCTAACTGTAGCAGGTTTTGGTTATCCTTTATCCACCTGGAGAATCGCTAGAAGCAGAACTATTTGTACAGTGAGGTATAGTAAGGAGACTGAACATCAGAACTGTCAGCCTCACCAATAGCAAAGATCAAATGTGTATTCACAGTAGAGTGAAGAATACAATTGAAGTAAACACTGTAATAAATAATAAGCAAATAAAAATGCTCAAGTAATGCCTCCTGCGAAATAAAATGATTTTTCAAACAAAATGGCAACCCTTGCAAAATTCTAGCATCCCCCTCGCCCTTGTTGTTTTAACCACTTTCAGATAACAGCCAAATTTTTGTCTCTCATACAAAAGACAGGCTAAAGATTGGCAGGCTTGCTCAGAGAATTAAAATGCAAAAAATAAAAGTTCATTAAGTTATTAAGTAAGTTATCATCAGGACAACTTGCCCTAGCTAGGACTAAGCTCAAATAAACAGTCTGTAGAATTACAGACATAATTACTGAAGTTTAAGGTATAGGTAACAATGCAATTACTAATTAAAAGCCCAAGAATTGTCTGCTGTTACAATTCAAGGAAAACCATCTGTAAGCAAACCAATAAAACCTGTGTCATTTGCAAAATATCTCATGAAACCAGAAACTTCTGAGAATCGTTTCAAGTGCAAAACAGCAAAGAAAGAATACGAGCTCTATGAGTCACTCAGATTTGCTGGACTTCACTAGACCCTATTTCAGCTTTTAGCAATAACAGAAAACGCACTGACCAGGAATGCTTACTGCTCTTCTCCATCATCTTCACAGCAGCCATATATTCTTTCCTGACATTATTCAGCTGACAAGGGAAAAACAAAGAGGCTGCAGACGACTTTTTCTGTATGAAGTCTGAAAGGAGTGACTGCAGCCCAAATAAGCTTTGGGAATACATAAGTAATCCGCTGTGTGAAAAACAGGGGCCAGGAAAAGAGTTTGTAAAACATAACTGCAAACAGCAGAGCAGACATCAGTGGAAAGACCCAGCCATGTTCTCACAAGGAACTGAAGGCGTAAAAGGGTCTTTATTATTTCACCTACCTTAATATTAACATCTATCAAGTAGATAATAGTACTCAGGGTAATATATCATCATATCCTGTCCTACAAAACCTCCACTGAATAACTGAAATATAGAACATAATGTTCTCTTCACTTGTTGAAACACAAATGGAATCTGTCCCACTCACAGAGAAAACATCAAAAGGGCATTATGTACATCATCCCACTTCTGCCTGGTTCAGTGCAAGAATCAGGAATAGAGAGTGAGAGAGGAACATTTCCCCAGCAGTGACTGCCGCACAGCTTCAGGGGTGGACAAAGAGATTTGCAATATACAGTAATCACAGAACAAGCCTGAATGGCTACAACTAACATTTCAGTTTACACTGAGGTCACAGCTGGAGTCTAAGTATACTATATACTTTGGTGTACTTCAGGGTGGAGGAAGCAGATGGCAGGCCATATGACTCATTTCTGATATAAAATATTTTATTCCAAGGCAGCAACAGTGAAGAAGGGCAGGGGGAATAAATTCACTAAAATGCAGAACTGGAATTAGCAGATGAAGGAGGAAAACAATCCATAACCAGAAACCACCACTTCTCTTTTTTTATCGATGCTCCTCATGTTTCACTTTTAATTCAAGATGAAGCCAAGGAGTTTTCACACTTGAGAAGATCTCACACAGCAGAAGGCTATCCTTTGCCAGTAAGTTTTTTTACTTTGAAAGATACCTTCGCTTTGCAGTAATCTTGCAGAAAGGAGTGGTTTGGTGCAGATGTTTAAGATGCCATTTAAAACCAGCTCCTCAAAAAAAGTTTTTATCATTTTCTTTCTGTTTCATTTGAGACCTTAGAATGTTGATTGTCTCTTTAAAGATTGTTTTCAAACTTCAAGTTCCTCATACTGTCTTTTCCTTACTGGTTACTGAATAATAAGTAGACATTTCACATCAAAGTATTTTTGACATCATACTAAGTGTCATTGTTTGCCCTTAATGGAAACAGTTTTATGTACTTTATTAACAGAATCAGTGAAAACCCAAATTTTATGGATTAGATTGGGCCCTCCTGAGGTAAAACTATTAGAATGGATGGAAGATTTATGGAGCTCTAAGACATTTGATATTATTTTTTTTTTTTACTGATGCTTAGGTCTTGGCATTCAGGGGTGAGTTACTAGAATGAAGTACACAGGAATTTTGTGTCCAGATTGCATTTTTTTTTCTTCTAAGAAATATCTTTTTATTTTGTACTAGAACTGTTTGACATCAAAACAGGTAGATTAATGTTCTCTCCAGAAAGCTTTACTTTCATAATTAAAAAAAAAAAAAAATTATTATACTGGAACGTGGTATTTCCACTGTTTGTCAGAAAGACTGTTTATGAAACCACACAATTGCTTGATCCTTGCTTATAGCTTATACATTAAATGTCTGCCGTTGTGGGAGAGGGTAGCTGAATTAAAATCAGAAGTATGTCCACCTGCAGTGGAGAAGAACATGACCTGTGGTCATATAGAGCTTAATGGCAATTCTTTACATTCTCAGAAGGGTCAGAAGCTGCCACAAACATGGGTTTGGTTAGAAATTTACAATCCTGTTTTTTTCCTGTCAGATTGCACAAACTGCCACAAACATAGCTGAATCTCAAGGATGTTATCTTGGAAGTCATTCATGCCTTGGTCCTAATAAATACTCTGTACTTCCCTGTTCCTAAAATCCAGTAATGATCAAAAAAATCGCAGGAACAAAGCTCAGTGCAATGTATGTTACCTTGTTCTTGCTCCAGCAAACTTAAATATGTACTACATAGGACATAAATTCTTTAAAAATATTGAAAATTCCATATCCCAGTGCAGACTGTGAAATATTCAGATACCAGATAATGACAAACAGATGAACAAACAGCATCACCTCCGAAGTACTGGAAGATAATTCCTCCAGCCTGTGACTCAGCTCATCACACTTCATATGCCAGCCTGCAATAAACTCAGAAGCCTTTATTTTACTGATACTGGTAAATACCAACAATAAAAATAATGACTTCTTGCAGCGTAAACAGTACACAGATCTTTAGCTTAATCTGTTCCATTGAAACGAAGAAGCTATTTCTCCTCATGACACGTCCGGATGTGGAGAGGCAACTCGGAACTCAGTGAAAACCTCGCACAACGTGCTCAGGGAGGAAGCACGGAGCCGGGCAGGGTGGCTGATAGGATCCCTTCTTCAACAAAGGACTGCAAGTCCTTTTCTCACATCATGACTGAGCTGAACCAGCGCGACATGTCTGACAGAAATATCCCGGGTGGAGGTACAGCCGGCTGCAACGGAGGGAAGGTGGCGGGGAGGGAGCACAGCTCTCTGCTCGGCAGGGCATGGCAGTGGTCGGGCTGGCCATCGCCCAGCTGTGCCAGCTCCGACGGAGCAGCACGGCCAAACGCTGCAGCTGGTGGAGGCACAGCCTCCGGGCCGCCCACCGCCCGGCTGCCACACGCCGTGTTGAACCCCACGAAGCCGGTTTTCCGCCCCGCCGCTGTGGCCCACCACCCCGTGCCACGAGGCCAGTGACCCCTCTGCAGCGCTGTGCGAACGCCAGCCCTCAGCCCTGGGTCACGCGTGTCGGCAGCGGCTGGCGCTGCCTCGGGCACGACCCGTGCCCAAACGGCCGTGGGGCAGCGCCAACGCTCCACGGCCCGCAACGGCCCGGCACGGCCCGGCGAGGCCCGGCAAGGCCCCGGAAGCCGTTTTTTTTGGGCGGCCTCGGGCACGGGAGACGCGAGATGAGGCCCCGGGAGGGCCCAAGAGGGCGGGAGGGGCCTCGCTGCCCCTGTCTGCCGCGGCCGCGGCGCAGCCCTGGGCGCTTTTGGCGGGGGAGGGGTGTCTCACCGCCGACCGGAACGGCAGGCGCGGGGCTTGGCTTTCCGGCCGGCGGCGGGGACGGGTGTGCCAGTGACACCGCGCGGCTGCTTCTTGGCCTCCCCCGCAAGTGGCTGCCGGGATCCAAGATGGAGGTGGTGAGCAGAGCAGGGCAGGAGATCAGCCTGGCGGCCCTGAAGCAGCACGACCCGTACATCACCAGCATCGCCGACGTGACCGGCCAGGTAGCGCTCTACAGCTTCAGCCCGAAGGCCAACGAGTGGGTAAGTCCGGAGGAGTGGCCCTTGCTCTCCCCACCCCCGGGGCGGCGGCGGCGCGGCCCCAGGCAGGGCGTTCGCGGCTCCGGTCGCCCTTGCCCTCGCCCCAACAGCCGCCTGGCCCGGTGTTTCCACTCGGGGCCTCGGCGGGAGCCGCTTTCGCGTTTGAGTGCCTTCCTGCCGGAGAGGAGCGGACGCCGCGGGGGGTGGAGGAGCTGTGCTCGCGTGGGGCGCACGGCGTCGGTCACCCACTGGGGGTAACTGAGCCCGAGGCGGCTGTGGGGCTTCAGGTTTGTTTTCTCTTGGTGGCCGTTGCTGGGTTGATTTTTCTTCTTAATTGTAGTTTGTTGTTGTTGCTCATGCGTGTTGAACAGAGCCCTGATTCAGGAAGAGTGGGATTTGGGAAATGTTAGTATTCGTCACTGCATTAAAATGCAGATTTTGTTTGCCAGTTTTATCACAAAACCGTAAAAAAGGAAATATGTAGAACTTCCCATAGTTGTATGCAGCACTGGAGCTGCACGCAACTTTCTGTGCTTGCAGGTCACAAACACGTGGCAAAGGTTGCTTTGAAAATTGAAGTCTGAAACAGCTGTGGTCTGTAGATATATTGTTTTGTTGTTGGCTGTGTGGTCATTGCCATTGTTTTAAGTAACAGCTGTGGAAAACAACCTATCCAGTATTTGCAGACTGATGAACTGTAGTCCATCTTTAAAATAAGGAGTTGTGAGGAAGGTGTTCAGCTCTGACCGGTCAGGCTCAGCAAAGGAAAGCTGTAGAATACCGTATATTGCATTGTCAGATTGATAGCAGGAACAAAATCTTCTGGAAATGGATTTAATTACCTAATCTTACTAAGAAGAAATAGGTTGTTTTTGAAAACAAGAGATCATATGTTTAGTCCTGTGATGTCAAACCTCATGGAAATATAAGAATGTTGTAAATCCTTGTTGTAATTAAAATGCTATACAAAAGCTACATAACTACGTGAACAAGCATATCCCTTAAATGTGATTGTTGTCTTTTGTAGGAGAAAACTGACATAGAAGGGACCTTATTTGTTTATAAAAGGTAAGTGGTTCTTTGTGGTTTGTGGGTTTTTTGGTTTTTTTTTTCTTTTTCTTTCATTAAGGAAACAAATCTCAGTTGGCTTCATGTGTAGCTTTCATACTGGATTTACTGCATGCAGTAAGCTCATAATTACTTATTTGTCCAGCTGTTGAGGTCTGTATACTCATTTGAAAAGAATAAACTCTGCACATGGGTGAACAACTCTGTCAAAAGCACCTAAAAGTACTGCTGAAAAATCATAAAACTTGATGAATGCTGCTTATGTATCCACACAAATACCTAATTTATCCATCTTATTTTGTTAATCCAGTAGCATTTGTTAATGTATTGAGTTTAAACGCTGAGTCTTCCTTTGTCTCCTAAAATCCATAAAGTTAATTATGAAAACAATACAGATTACAAATTAAATAATCTGCACTAATTTAATTTCTGCCATTTCCTGGCAGTTTTGTAAATGGACAAATTTGCCTAAGAGCTGGAGATCTGCTAGTGTATAGTTTTGCGAGCGACTTGATTTCTTCATCAAATCCATGAAAGAGGTGGGGAGAGAACCAGCACATAAAACCAATCACGGATTTAAGTTGTAAATTGCAGGCAAATCAAAAATCTGACAATGAAGTAACACTCTGTTGAATGTAAGAAATATAAATACTGCAGATTTAACCCATCCTGAAACTGACTATCGTAGACTAGGTCATTGCAATATTTTATCCTGGCACTGTGAAGGAATATTAGTAACTGGTTCCTGTCCACTTTAGCTCCAAGCTTGGAAATACTTAGTGTAAGAGAGCCAAGCAAACTAAAAACCAAAAAACTAAGCAAAAAGTTTCCTTGTGATTAGCTGATTATTTCAAACAAGTTCTGTTAGGCGCATTAAAAGACTAACTTGTGATGGTAAGGATTGTTTAACTCCTCCTTAGAAGTTCATGACAGATTTTGTTGTTGATCACTCAGTGAGGTGGCCACATTGTTACAGAAATCTTAATGTTTACTAGCTAATTATATTTGACTTTCACCTTGCCTTCATCATGCTGCTGTGTTGATTATATGACTGCTTGCAGGCACAGCTGAGTTGCTGACATGATGTTCATGCAGCAAGGGAAAACAGATCTAAAACTGTCTTTAACTTCCAGTGCTTGCTTGCTCAATGTTTTCTTTTTCCACCTGGTGTCTAGCAAAAATCTGGATAATAAAAATTGTTTCACTAAGCAATACAATTCTGAATAATGTAATACCTATTTTGAGGACACTGGGTTAAGTCTTTATTTTAAGAGTCTCCCTTTAGGAAAAAATTACTGCTTATAGTTCCCCTCTAAGTGTATTTCATGTTATTTAAGCTAATAACTTTTTTATTGTTGCACCTATTTACAGTAAGGTAGATGTTGCTGTGTAAGTGGTTTGGTTTCTCTAATAAAAAAATCTAAATTGCCTCAAAACTATCTTATGTGAAGTGTTGAATACACTTGCATTTTAATCCTCGATCTGCCCTAGTTTTTTTAAGAGAATTTTTTGAGGCGTATCTTTGATTCAGCAGTTTAGCAGCGTAGAACTGTAATGTTAATACTAATCCTACTTTGAGGTAAGTGTAGTTTCAAATTTAAATTAGTTGACATGCCAAGAAATAGCATAGAAGAACGACTATTAAAGCTTCAGCTAATAAAGCAGTGGAGATTTGAAGATTAATTCATAACTCTGTTTCAGAAAATTGTATATGTTGGTCAAGGTATTAACCCTTGTCTTTGTTTTAATTGAAACAATAGGTCAGCTTCTCCGTATCATGGTTTTACGATAGTGAATCGACTGAACATGCACAACCTGGTTGAACCAGTAAATAAAGATTTGGAGTTTCAGCTCCATGAACCTTTTCTTCTCTACAGAAATGCTAGCTGTGAGTATAACTTCCTTTAATCCATATAAACTTCATGTTCTGTTCTATGATCTAGACTGCTTCCGGTTACTGTGATGTCTGTTTCAAGTATAATGTAATGGGGCAGGTACCAATGAAATGTCTGATGACATTTTCTGTCTACAGTGCTAGTTGTCCTTATACAGCCGTGATATTAATCAGTACCTGCTTGAAGAAGTTGAGAAAATTGCTCAGGTTTCTTTCTCTGCAGTAGGTTTTGGACTCAGGAGATAGATGTCTATACTAAATTTCCTGGAGTCTAGACTCCAGCAAGTCTGGGTGTTGGGACGGTCGTTATACAGATGAGTGGTAAAATAGTAGTCAGTATCTTCTTACTGCTTTTTGAATTCTAGTAGTGTTTTGGGTCATCAGTTGAGCTTCACAGTCCCTGTGTACTGTCTTCTAATTAGGTACAGGCTAAAAATCCCGTTACTCCAAGGGGCTCAAAGCATAAATTATGTAGCCTTTAAAGAGAGGAAGACGGAGTACAGATGTATATGAAATTCACACTACTTAAGTAGATAAATAAAAGGCATCCCACAGAGCAGAGCATCCTCCTGATACAAAGGTACCATTTCATGTACCCTTTTCTAGGTGAAGTTCTTGAAACTAGTTTGCTGCTGTCTAGTGAGAGATTCCCCTTACTGAGTTACTCGACAAACCTGTATGCTCTCTGGATCCAGTACTTCCTCAACATCATGTCTTCTTCCTCTCTGAATGTCCCCTTGAATTACAGTTAGGAGCACTGCTTTGGCTGTGCTTCACTGTACCTAAAAGAACAGTCAAATGTTAATCCCTTCCTGTTTCCTCCTTGGAAAGCCTCTAGGATCCGTGGGAAGTAGGATAGATTCCATTATGGTGACAAAGAACAGCTTAAGGTAGGTGATCTCCTGTTTAATAGTGTTAGCAATCTGCCTTCTGTAAGTGTTGTAGAGAGGAAAAAGTCAAAACTTCTCAGTAAGTTGAGAAGTCTAGAAGATTAGGGAAGTAAATGATGGGCAAGAAATGAAGAAGCAAAAAAATACTGCCTTGAGTTGGATGTTCAAGCAGGTTGCTTGGTTTGGAAGGAAGAGGAGCAGCAGATGATGATGGTAGGGGTAGGATGGCCAGTGAGGTGGCAGTGGAGGAAAGAATTGCCATTGTGAAATTGGTGACATAAGGGAAGCAGGAAGTTGATTTGTTGGAACTGCTGATGGTATCGGGAAGCAGGAGCTGCTGTGGAATTACCACAGTGAATGCTATTGGGAGTGACTACAGGATCACTTAAAGGAAGCAATCCGAGAAGGTAGGCTGTACGTGAGCTCATTAGAAACCCCTAAAGCTAATTATATATATATCTCATTGATAAAAGCTCTCCTTTTCCTATGGGACACTGTTGTGTAAGATCTGTGGGAGACTCATGGGAGTTAGGATAGAGATGACATAAAAAAGTATAAGGAAGGAATTTATATAAATGTGAGCAAGGAAAATATTATAGACTGGGTGTGGGAAATAACTGCATTCTGAAGTAATCAAGGAAGGTTTTTTCCCCTTAACTTTCCCATTGTCATTTTAAAAGACTTTAGTCAGAAACTCCCCTTTATTTTGTCAGTCTGTCCTGCCTCCTGGAAGAGGGTGGTAGCATGTCCAGAAACAGTCTACACTGAATGCAAATTGAAAATGTTCAATGTAGTTAGTATGTCATTAGTTATTTCCCAGAGTGCCATAAATATAAGCAACAGATCAGTTTTTGTTGCTCTGCTAGCATTCACTTTGTTCAAATACAAGCTTAAAAGCACAGAAAACAGCAATTTCAGCACTGCTAACTCCCTTACACTTTGCATTTAGTTGTTGCATTTTGGATTTTCTTCCTTATATGCACTTTCCCAAATTTCTTGACCTCTGTCCCTGGAATTAGTTAAAAAAACCCTCAGATTACATGATTGAAATGCTAAGTGTTAAATCTATTTGCCTCTATCTGCATAGTATTCAAAAAAAAAAAAAAAACAACCCCAAACACCAAACAAACACCCAAAAAATCCTTCTGGATTGATTTGGATTTACACGTTTCAACATGTACATGTTTAATTTGTATGGGTAGATTAGGAGGTTCTTGTCCAAGTTTTTTTCATGCAGAAGGGTGTCCACTTCTGCTCAGCTGCCTGCTGGCATGAAAAACCTTTGCATTTTTGGGACTAATTCAAATAGGAGTTTTAAGTCAATGGTTAATGTAATGTTCATCTCCAAAGGCTTAATGTGGTGTATCTTTAATAGCTTAATTTGAAGTTCTTCGAGTCTCCTTTAATGACTGAAAGAGGATGGACTGCTAGGTTGTGCAAAGAAAAAGTATCTCTTATACAGAGCGTTGGCAGCCTCGAGTCCTGTTAAGATTGCTGAATGATTGAACTGATGGTTGTTTCCTTAACTTACAGATGGGGAACAGTTCAGACTACCTGATAAAAACCTAAAATCATGTTTATTAATACTACTATTTGGCAGAGACAAACATATTTTGTGCCTGTATGTTTAGGTTGTAATACGATCAATGATAAATCGTGGTTTACACTTCCCCAGGGCATGGTAGAAATAGTAGAAGATGATCAAAGCAAAATTATGCCACCACATATTCAGGCAAGGTAACATGTCAACAATTTTTATAACTGAATGCAATACTACTGTTTTATAAACTTCACTTTTTGACTATTCTGGGATTCTGTCTTAAGATAATAAAGGCAAAGTCTGTTATGAATACCAGATCAGACCTCTGGCATTTCTGACTTAAATGGCGTGAGAGCTGTTCTGAGTATATCAAGTGACGTGCTCCAGTCTGTGCAGAGCTGCTACCAACTTATGTGAGGAACTTTTGTGAACAGTATATGAACATTATTTTTGCTGGGCTGGAGGCTATAAGAATGATTTGCCTATTGATCTAGACCATAATATTTTTGATGCGTTATACCATTCTTTTATAGTTTTATTTGTTCAAATACTTCTTTTTAATATGCAATGTAACTTTTGGTTTGCTGTATACTAACTTCTGTATACATGAGATCCTTTATCCAATTGCACAAAGGCTTTTTCATCCTCTTAGAACAAGACTAGGTAATTGCCATTCTATTCTTGTGGGAAAGGAGGCCTGGCTTATATTTTATATCTGTTGTAGAGGGGTTCCCCCTTTTTTTGCAGGGTGGGGTATGAAGGAGTCATGGATATTCTGGAAGAAGAATAGACCAAGTGATACAGTACCTTTCTTATATCTACCTTTTGTTGCATTCACTGAGTGAAATGGAAGACGTTTGGGTCAATTTGTTATTCAGTAATCTAGTTAGATGTAAGACATGTAGAGGCCTCTTTTTTTTTGGTTTTTTTTTTTTTTNTTGTTTTTTTTTTTTTTTTTTTTGGTCCCTTTTTAATATTTTAGCCCCCAATGGGGAAATTTTTCCCAACCCCAGATTTTTTTTTTTTTTTTTTTTTCTCAAAATCATCCTGGCTATGTAATATGGTTCAAGCCCCAAAAGAATACTTAAACTCAGTATTTTGAGAAAGGCTACGTCTACTTTAAAAGCTAGCTGTATATGATGCTGCCCAAAAACTTACACCATTTATTCATGAGGCATCAGATCCTAAAGCAAAAATGATGAGGTGTGACTAAGAAGCTGTGAGATATTATACCAGTTACAATGGTAAATAGAAAAAAAAGGTATTCTGCTTTTCATTGTTAGAGAGAGTTAAAGAAAGCAAGTATCTCCAAATGTGAACAAATCAAGAAATGAAGTCAAACACTTTATTTTCATTTCAATTATGTAAAATATTTTTAATTTAGAATTCCTCTTAAAAGGCAGAGGTTTTTTTGGATTATACTTCATACTTAATGTGCTATTTATTATTGCTTAATCTGGTATATGTGTTGCCGGGTACATCTGATCCTTGTCTAACTTTCCCTCTGGATGCATGCACATTCTTTAGAGCATTCAGAGTATTTGTTCATGAAGCACTGAATCCCATTGACCTATTTTTTTCATGAACCTAAGCCTGTTTCCTCTTATCTGTGTTTTGTGAAAAGTATGTCAAATTCTGTTTCAAAAAATAAATGCATACAGTTCTGCCAGTAACAGTAATCATAGTCTAATCTGAAAGTTCAGTAGTTTGTTTCAATCTGTAATGTGAGAATTTGGAGTTTACAGTTGATAGTTTGCTTAATAATAGAGGAAAATTAGTCAAAGTTTTAAACAATGGCCAACTTACCTCTTAAAGTCTTCAAGAAGTATTCTTGTAAGTCTTTCTCATTTATAACTTTCCCTCTGTATCGATGGTGTTGGTCTTGATTAAAAGGCTTTTTAATCCAAGCTAGTTCACTTGGGAGGTCAGGTAGATTGATTTCCATGGTGCTGAAAAGACAGATGCTAAGCGTAAAACTTGGGTATTAAAATAAATGGTCCTTGTTTAGTGTAGATTTTTTGTTAGGTTCTTGGTTTGTTTTTTTTCTTGCTTCTTATTCCTGTCCAAGGCTAAGAGTTAGTGAAGTGAAGATAATAGATTTTGGAGAGGTTTATATATTTTAAGTGGAAAACTCAGTTACAAAGTGCTGTCTTCCAGGCTTGTTTTATTATCATTAATTAAGCAAACTTGTATTCAGAACAGCAAAAGCAAAATGAGTTGCATTGCTTCTAATGGCTTTTAAAATTCTTTGGAATAGCTCCTGCCTGGTTTCAAAACAGGGCATCTTCACTGGTAAGGAAAGTCTCTTATTATCACCTTTGTTCCTGGCTGGCAATGCATTAAGTATAGTATATCTCTGTGATTGCCAAAGCTGAATGGCTCTCCAGCAATCGCATTAACCCAGTGGTTTAGTCTGAGATAAGAAAGGAGCCTGTTCTTGATACCTTTATAGCAGAAGCAGCAATGCAAGCCAGCGGGAGGGGAGGAACCATTGAAAGCTGGTAAGAAGTTCTAAAAATATTTTGTTTGACCTGAAAGATGGCACTCTAATTGGAAGGGGTTTTCCACTCTGGTTCAGTGTTAAAAAGTAGCAAACCCTCTTATTCCACACTATACTTTGTCAGATGCCAGTTTAAGTGTTCCTGATCTTGGATGCTGTTTGCCACCTGCTGAATTACTCCAGTGCAACTGCTTGTGAATTGTATTTGAGAAATGGCCTTAGATATTCAAAACAATAAGAAAGGGAGGGACTTTTTTTTTATTAATTCTAATGATTTATAAATCTATGTGGCAGGCTAATATTTAAACTGAGGAAAACATGAATAGTCAATGAGGAATCTCAGTGAAGAAGGTATTAGAGCAGAGTGACTGAGAAGGAGTGGCATTTCAGCAAACCTTGCTACTAGAAGAAATAGGAGCTTTGAGAGAGATTGCTTTATGATCTTATTGCTTTATGGCTTAAACTTTATTTGAAGTGTAAAATGATGCATCTACCATATGCAAAAGATGCATATGTGAGCTTTTCTTTATGGGAGTGAGATCAGGTTAAGTTGATTTCCATGATTACCTTATAGCATGTGTTTCAGAATGAGTCCTTTCCAGAGAGAGTTTGAAAGATTACTGTCCTCCACTTCTAGTCGTTCTGCTTCATTGTATAGCAACATCTAAATGGGAACTGTAGAATAGAAGACAGAAAAGTTTTATCAGCTTTTCCAGCTAGCTAAGGTAACTTTTAAACAGGTCATCTTTTTGAATGAAATGGAGCTATATCTGCACAAATGGCTAAACTGCCTAAGGCAAGTGAGTGATAGTGTCTGGAATCTCTCATCTGGCTCTGCTGATGAGTCTCAGGTATGCTTCTTCTGGCACAGCATTCTCAGCCTACAGCTTCATCAACATTTGAACAGGTTTGCCTTGTTTAACATAACTTTCTGTTTCTGCCCTCTGTCTTGTGTTAGACAGCATGTTTGTGTGGCTGATCTGCAAACAGTATTAAAGAACTGGTCTGGACTAAAATGTGTCCAGCTGACATAAAGGAGAAGAGTGAACTGGGGTAGAACGAGTTAATGACAAAGTTGTGGGGATGTAAGGGTGGTGACACTGCTTCTTTCTGCTTAAAATGAAAACTGAAGTGAAACCACAGCTTTGGGAGACAACTTCATTTTATGTTGCCAAAGAGTGAGGCCTATGTCTCACTGTGGCACTGTTGTCCCCACTTTTCATTCACATCTACTAATTGGTCAGCAATGGAACAGTAGGCTGACTGCCCCACAAAGCAATGGGAGCACGATATAGAAGAGACCCAGACCTTCCTTTTGATGGTATCCGGCTGTGAGACTTGAGCAGCAAGATTTCCATAATGCTTTCATTTTCTCGAAATCTCCGTGTTTTCCCATAGCAACTTCAATCAAATTTTAATGATTGATCCAGTCACATTTGGAGAGAAGTTGAGTGTTATGTGTTTAGATAAATATTTTTGGGTTGGTGTTTCTAATAAAAGCAACAATATGTCAGAGAAGAATGTAGATGAGCATAACTGATGACTTCTTTTATTTTATGAAATCTGATTTGTCTGTCATATGGGTTATTTATGACTTCATGTGTGTCAAAATGTGGTGTGAATCCAGTTGAAAGATATTTCTGACGATAATTCTACTTGATTACTAAAGATGCTGCCCAGCATTCAGTGTAGAAAAGCTGGATTGAAAGTGTTAAACAAGATAGAAAATTGACTAGATTTAGTGTCTTCCATTGGATGAAACTCTTAAAAGAACTGCAGAAAAGATATGCGATTAGACAAATGAATAGTCAGCTAATGTTTATGCTGGGTGTAGTAAAAGGATCAGAGATTTGAAAAGAACTGGTAAGTGCCAACTCTTTTTTTAATAAAAGGATGTTCATAGCTAGAGTTGTGTGCATGTAAGAAATATATCAAATACAGTAATGCAGTTGGGAGACACACACACACATATACTTCTGAGGCAAAGGAGCTGAACTGATAGTGCAAATGAGTCCTCTTTTGAAAAGAGGAAGGTAAAAATTCCAGCCTGTTGGACCATATCTATGTTAATGCCCAAGTTTACTTGTTCCTAATCTGCTTTACGTCTTTATAATACTGTTTTGCAGTGACTCCCTATGATTGCTTGCCAGTAGTATAAAGTGGAAAAAAGCCTGATGCTCTGTTCACCAAACTGAGATTTGGATCTACTTCTGGTCTTGTGTAGGCCTGTTTGTGGCAGAATTGAGTGTGACTTATCATTTGTTCCATTAAGATGTCATTATAGGTTCCTTATCTTCATTTCTTCAGCAAGTATGCTTTTGAAGAAGCTTTCTTGTCTTGGCAGTTTGTCTGATAATGGAGTCAGGGAAGGGAAAGAGCTTTTCTTCAGTGTTAAAATATGCTACGTGACTAAAGTAGTAGCTCAGAGTGGAAACATTTTCAGGTTTCTATGCAGTAGACAATCCAGTTGTATTAAACTGTAAATATTAATAAATATTTCNCAATTGGTTTATATCTTTTATAAGAAGAAAGTTCCTTAAATTGTGCTGGATTGATTTGTTAGTCACAGACTCGAAAAGCTTTGTTGTCTATTACTTAAGCTGTAACTTCTCAAGAAACAAACACCCAAATGAATACAGTTGAGGTGTGGACATGACTTTTTTTGAGGGATTTGAAATAGTACATGGCACAGCTGACGGAGTTTCTCTCTCTGGAATATCTTTCAGCTTAGTGATCAGGGTCTAACTGCCAACTCTCAGTGGAATTTTACTTACTCTGAAAGCCAGAATGGGGCTTAGTGTCTTGCTGAGCTGGAACCCGTTTGCTCTCATTGCTTTGTCCTTGATACCTTCAAAGAGCAGAGTTCCAGATGAATCTAGTTTTAAGCTGCTCCATGAACGTGACAGTATGATTGGAGCTTTGGTACTTCTTCCTTCCTACTTCTCTTAGAAAAAGAATTTGGTGAGGGAACCTTCTAGAGCACCTCTGAACTGTCATACTATAATTAAAACTTTAAATTTTTTTGTGAAGCTTCAAAAATTGACAAAGTTGAAAATGAGTGTTCAAAAAAACATGGATATTCTTTAGCCTATTCTTTAGTTTAAGTGGTAAAATCAGTAATTCAAAACAGAAGGTTGCAACTGTAGTGAGAAGGCATCTGGTAGGTAAACTTCATTTTCCTGACACTTTTATTTACAAACAATATCAAACATTTTGTAGTTCTTGCATTTAATCTGACTGATATTGTGTTTGTTTCCACATGTGCTATTTCTGATTACTTTATAGATGGTACTTGGTCGCACAAAGAATATTTGAGTGAAAATTAATGGTAATTTATAAATTGCAGATCTAATGGACTGCTGGGGTTTTTTTTTTGCTTTTTTTTCCTATTGATTTTTCTGTTTTTTTAAAACCTTCGTCTTACACATGCCTTTTTTTTTTCTTATTTTCAAGTGTCAATTTACAGTATCTGGTTTTATGACAAGAATGACTGTCATCGAATAGCAAAACTCATGGCTAAGTAAGTACTGTGGTCTTATTATTCTGTAATTCTTTTATGCAATACAGAAAAAAATGGAATCTCTTAAGCATGTTTGGGTTTTTTCTCACTCTCCTTAAATAGAAAAATACAATGTTCTTGCTGGTACCAGGTTCTTTAGTAATCAAAATGATGTAGGTGTGGATTGGTTGGGGTTTTTGGGTTTTGTGGTGTTTTGTTTTTTTTTTTTAAAAACCACAGCATTAAAGTTTCCAGTTAAGGGGTAAAAAGTCAGTTGAAGTATTAGTTGGCATTCTCCAAAGAAAGCCAGTATGAACAGTGTTTCTTATTTTATACTTTATTTTATATAGAGATGCTGGCAAAAGGTCATCTAATGCAGAAAGTATAATCAAATAAATCATGGCCACTTTTTTTGTTGGTTTTGTGGTTTGTTTGGTAGTGGGCTGTTTTGGGGGGTTTTTTAAAGGCTTAATTATTTTTCCTGACTAAAGTGAAAAGGTTAGAGAATAGTGGGAGAAGTAGGTAGAATCTTACAGAATTAAAGTGATGTTAGGAGAATAAGCAAAACCCTGAAATAATAGGAGCTTGTTGTTGCCACCTTCTGGATTGTGGTTTAATTTTGATTTTTTTTTTTTCTTTTTCCACTTTTTTCCCCCCTTTGAAGATAAAGCTGGTTTATAAGGCTGCCATGTCAATTGCTCATATTTTGTAGTTCCCAGTGCCCCTAGAGATGTCACGCAGCAGGAGAATTTCTGAAGTGATCTCAATTTAAAGAAACCTTAAAAGACTGTGTTTGCAATAACGTGGTTTTGTTAGTTTACGATATCACTGTAGCAATGTAGTTAGCGTAACTGTACTGTAGATGGTTGCACTGCCACTGCAGGGGAGGGCTTCAGACTGGAGTACAGAAGTTTGAGTGAACAAGAGAGGTCAAAGAAGGCTGGAACTGATTGAGTTGGCAATGTGGCATAAAGTCTTTAAAACATGTGAAGGGTATTCTTGCACCTTTCTGCTCCTTTGGGTGAGATGCCTTGCAGATTAAGCCAAGATTTTTTTACTAATAGAAAAGGATGAGAATTAACTTATGTAAAACATCAACGCTCTTACAAAAGGAAGGAGCTTGAAGTGTGTGACAAGGTAGTTACACTAGCAAAAATGCAAAATTGCAAAATGCGTATGTGCTGCACAGAATATCTTCTCATCCCTTGTTCTGTTTTGCTTTTCTTCACCATCACATTCTACTTTCCTGAACTTTCTTTTCTATTGCATGCCTTAATCGGCACATGGTATCTTGCAAATTATGACGTCTTGAAGACTGGCAAAACTTAATTATATGGAAACTAGTCATAGTGTAGACATTTTAAGATGAATTCTAATTTCTTGTTCTGGGGTTTTTGCTTTGGGTTATTCTAGCGTTTCCCCACAGAAGCAATGTAAGACAACACAGATGTCAGACTTTGATATCAAGGTCTCTTTCTAAATTCTTATTTTTCTTTTCACTCATCCTGATAACTCTATACAGTTCCCACTTCATACTTTTTTTTGTCCTCAACCTGTTGGATTTGTTGCTGTTATTTGGCTTGTCCAAATAGAAGGATTAATGGAAAACAATTGTGTGAAACTGACTCTCAGAAATTGCTTCCAAAACAAATGAAATGTCTGTGGCCTCTCTGCTTTATAAACAAGGGCAAAATTTTCTTTTTTCAATGCACCCTTTTAATTTAAAACTATAATTAATGTTTGCAGTGTGGGAGAGAGCTGAACCCTTTGAACTACTGTGTTCTTATTCTGTCATGCTCAGCTACACTGCATATCTAAGTGTCATACAGCAAAAAGTGAATTCATTTGGTATTAAGCTAGTCAGGTCACTATAGCCTAAATCATGCACTACGGATAGTTCAGGGATCTTTAAAAGGTAACAGACCAGTCTAGCCATAGCTCAGCAGTCCCTAAAGCTTGTCTACCCTTTTTGCCAGGTTCTGTAATATTCTGGAAATAATTGTAACCCAGTAGGTTCATTTAAAGTCAGTCTGGGAATAATCTAAGCTTTATTGTCATCTCCTTTTGCAGTTTACTAACACACAGAGGCAGAAGTGCTGAAGTTGGCGTTATTGCTTTGCCCCTGTTTATGGTGCAGATACATACTTTTGTAATTGTAGCATCTGAGCACCCTAGAAAGTTTCTGAGATTACAAATTATTTTGGAAGGTCAGAAAGCTGAAACACATTTTTTAAATGTTGGATATTTTTATGGTAGATGTTGGAATGATTGTGGATTAAAAGCGTCTTTGACACTGAAATTAGAGTTAATACATCAAGCAGACTTCGGGGACCACCCATTGACTTTGTCACTTCAGACTTATGCAAGTGAAACTAGAGAAACCAAATGTGGACATAAGAGATTTATTGATTGGATATTGACAGAGTACAGATAGATTTTGCTGAGCTGGCTAAGACGGCACTTTAGTATAATTTTTAGTCTTTGCTGGCATTACCTTGGTAAAAAAAACGGTATAAGTGATCTTTGCTAGCCTAAGTACTGCTAGTAATAAGTTTTATTGAGTACATTTTTTCATAATGCCTTCTTTATGAGATTATGGAATGTCTGAATACTTCTAGTTCTTTTTTCCTTTAAAATTGTATATTGATTTGGGGGTAACAAAAGTATTTGCAGAAGCCATTTTATACTGAGAAAGGTATTTAGGGTAAGTATATTTACTTGTTGAAAAAGCATTGTAGAAAGAAATCACACTTCACTTGGTACCACATGTATTACAGCTTTTGAGTATCTAAAGATTCGTATTAGGGGAAATGAGATTGAAATGCACGTTACTGTAAGAGGGGAAAGCTGCACTTCTGTGGCTGTTGTTACAAACTTGATGAAAAGTGGATTGATGCTATTTTGCTGACATCCATTTCCACAAACATCAAGCTTTCTCTCTGCCAAAATGGGTAGAAGGCAGACAGAAGAAAAGTAAAAAATGCTGATATATCTGTGTGCTTCTCTACAAGGAGGCTGAAACTGCAGGAATTGCTTCATCCTGGGATGAAAGATGTATTTAAGAAAACTTAAAATACACTTTTTCATTTAAAAAAAGAAAATAAAATTGGATCTTAAAGAAGGAAAACTGCATTTCAGCACATGGTAGCAGGCTCCACCAGGCTTAGTTCAGTATATTTTGAAATAAAAATTTATGTTGTCTTCCAAGAGTATTAATTTTGTTCCACAGTTTTTGTCTTTGTCTTAGGTAGAAATTTGGATTGGCATCCTTTTGTTTAGGTGGAGTTTTTTGTATACTGGTAGGAAAGAGTACTGCCTTTAATAGTACCTCAGAGCTTCAAAAACATAACCATAAAAGGTTTCAAGGAGATTTGCATTCTCTTTCCTGCTGTTTGACGTGACCTTATTGTGCCAGACTGAGTTAACAAGATTGCAGGTCATCCATTTATATTTTGGTGCCTTATCTTTCAAAAGAAAAGTAAATTAATGTTTGTAGGCTTTGTAATCACAGGCTTCACTTCTCACGTTCTCTCTTTCTGTCCCTGCTCCCCACCTCCCCTATGTGAGGCTGTGCCAGGTATATTTTCAATGCTATAACTGCAGATATTCTTAAGCAGACTGTCACAGCAGCTACTGTGTTCCCGAAGGAACGTGTGCCTCTTCCACTATCTGATATAATGGAAAGAAACAGCAGGCCTTGTTTAAAAAAGATTTAATCCTGGATTGCACACAGAGCATGCTCAGTGTACAGATTTGCATTAGTTGACTTTTTTCCCAGCAAAGGTATTGCATTTACAGAACTTTCTTGGATATTTTTTTTTTTTTTTTTTTTAATTCTAGAATTTTCTGAAATGAAAAAAGTTATGGGAGTTGTCAAACTGCTAACTTTAGAAGGAATTAATTTGGGTCAAGTTAAGTCAAGCTCATTGTTTATGAGGGATGAGCTTTCTAGAACAGAAACTAGGGTTTTTCAAATCTTTGTGAAACTATTGCATTCTGACATATAAATTTGTAGGAGATTTTTATTTTAGGTTAGCCTATAGGCTTGTTTTACCTTGTTTCAACAGTCTGATCCAAACTGACTTCTGAGATATTTTACAGGCAGCAAGTTAGAAGTAGTATCTCAGAGAGTTTTGGGAGTATACTGTTTCACAGTTACTCAGTCACCACCATCTGAATGTAATCCACACAAGATGGAAGATGGAGGAAGAGCTAGTAAGCAATTACCTACATGAGAAGATAATTTAACTGTTAATCTTCAAACAAATAAAAACCCCCCCAAAACTTTAAAAAGATAACAAATATTTCATAATCATAGAATCACAGAATTGTTTTACTTGGAAAAGAGCTTTAAGATCATCAAATCCAACCATTAACCTAACACTGCCACATCCAACCACTAAACCATGTCCCTAAGTGCCACATCTGTGTGTTGTTTAAGTACCTCCAGGGATGGTGGCTCAACCACTTCCCTGGGCACCCTGTTCCAATGCTTGATAACCTTTTTGGTGAAGAAATTTTTCCTAATATCTAATCTAAACCTCCCCTGACACAACTTCAGGCCGTTTCCTCTTGTCCTATTGCTTGTTACTTGGGAGAAGAGACCAACACCCACCTGGCTACAACCTCCTTTCAGGTAGTCAGAGAGCCATAAGGTCTTCTCTCAGCCTCCTTTTGTGAAATGGATGTACTCCTTGAAGATGTCTTGCTATGAGACCCATTAGTACTATTTTAATGAGAAGTTTGTTGAAACCTTCTGGACCAGCTATTTAAGAGCAGAAGGAGGGTCTCAAGACTGAAGCCTTTGTTTCACCCATCAGGCAGCACATGTGTGACTTAAGCTGTCCAGAATTTTCCCCTTAACTGACATACTTCTTTTTTCTGATACAACTATGCTGACACTTGAAATCTCAGCAAAATATTCTAGCTCTTTTACCTTGCCCTTTCTCATCCCTAATTTCAGAGTGGAGTTTAGACAAGTCCGAAGTCAGGACTGTTATGACCGTGTACAGTGCTAGAACTAAATGTTCTCTCGGGGTGTCACCATAGAAACATTTGCATAGTATTGAGCTGCTTCATCCAGGCTGCAGTTCTTAGAAATTATTAGACAAAGCGTAGATTGGCCTCCCTATTCTGAGTTCTGTTTGCAGGTGAATGCTTGCTTACAAACAGAGAAAGCTGTACTAATAATGAGAAGCTGGTTAGATTAGCAGCCTGTATGATTTTTTTTTTTTTTTTAAAAAAGGCTTGTTTGCTAGAAAACTGGTAAGAAACTTCCAAGACTTGAACGATATTTTTCTTCAGAAATGGCAACACAGAAGTGCATATAAATATCTAATTACTCTACAGCCTATAAAATCTAGAGTTACTCTGGAATCCTAACTGACCCAAAGAAACTGGAGGCTGGAATGATTGACGCTTTCTGTGATTGTTATGATGGTACCTCTTGGCTCCCCTATCAGCCATCAGTTCCACAGCATGAGAGCTCTCAAGTCATGTGCCAGCTTCAGAGCTCTGCCCTGTTTGCAGTGCTTGTTTTTTCTTAACATATTTGATTAATGCAGGCTTAAAAAAAGAAGGGATTACAGGCTGGTGTGTGTTTATTTCAAGAGGATAAGCTTTAGCGCATTCTGCAGCCGTGTATATCTTGTGAACTGTGTATGGATTAGGAGTAGAAATATATGTTGCCTTTACTTTTGTTGATGAAATCTACCAGGTACACATCTCATCATCATCTTGTGTATCTTAACAGTCTTTTAAGCTGAATTTTTTGATATTTGAGCCAGGCAGGGGTGGAGTAGAAGTGGTGAATGAACCATAGACTCTAAAGGCTGGAGGAAAAGACGTGTTGCAGACCTGCAGGTAATTGTAATGGCTACAGGGCAGCTAGAGAAGATGGCTTGCCCTTCTTTCCAGGGGTAACTTCTCTAAGCCTCCTTGCAGCCTGACTCCAGAGACATTTGGTGTGAGCCAGCTCTCTTCTTTCCCAGTGTCTTTGTTTTGTGGTATAATGGCAGGCCTCATCCTAAATTAGAACTGTTTTGTAATTGAATTTATTGAGTAACGTGGCTTGATCTGGTTAAATACGGCAAAAATGCATGTTAGGAATAAAGAGTACAAAATGTATTTTACTCAGTCTATGGCATAATACATGTGTTCTTTGTATAACGTGCTTGAATGTTCATGTATTTTGTTATAAAAATGTCTAAATATGACAGTCTTATAGAAGTAGTGTTTACTGTAGGCAAACTTTGTGAGACAAACCAGTGCTGTCTGGATTGGAGATAAATCATACAGACCATTTGACAGTTTGACTTGTATAAACCTTGTAGCAAATGAGAACTTGGATAACTTTGGTCAAATATGTGTTAGGTTTTTATACAGGTGGAACAAAATGCATTAATATGCCAGGAGTACATTTTTCTTTACTGCTTTTTGAAAGATGCTAACTCCAGATAAAATTTTACAATCCTGCTTCTCTTTTCCTGTTATAGAGTGGTAGAACAAGAAGCTCAGAGATCGCAGCAAGTTTCCCAGGACAGAAGAAGTCCCAGCAGAACCAATGGCTGCAATGAAAACAGGCCCATTGACATCCTGGAAATGCTTAGTAAAGCCAAGGACGAATATGAACGAGTAAGGAAATGTCTCTTTTTTTCTTTTTTTTTTCTCTCATAACTTTGTGAACAAATAAAACCACTGTTTGTATTTCTGAATAAGGGGCTTAGGTCATTGTATGGAGTCCACTGAAATAGCATGCCCTGTGATTTCTGAGAGAGATATGATAGGGAAAAATTCTGATAATACACTCTAACCCAAGATTGCAAAGTAGTGCACCTAGTCCATAGTTTCGTGGGCCTGTATATTCTTATGTTTGAATTGCTACCTTTGAGGGGGTGGAGAGGGAATACAATTTTAAAAACAGATACCTGGAGCTACAGATGCAACAAAACATTTTTCTAAAATAGGTGCATTCGCTGTTTAAACTCAGTACTCGTCTACTATCTTGTTTTGTGAGACCATTGTCAAAGGAACCATGAACAAATAGGTATATATGTATCACTGTAGAAGAACATACCACTGAACATGTCTGGTTTTGTGATCTTGAAGTGCCATTATTGTAAATATAGTGACTTACACTTTGGTTTTTCAGTTTTTTTCCTCTGTACTGAAAGTCACTGAACTGTCCCATGTCTGTGATACAAGCACAGATGTACACAGACTTAGAGAAGGGGTAGTGTGGGGGAAAATTCATATTTTAAAACAGTGGGATTTGCATGTTGCATGGATTCATAAGTTTTATTTCTGTAATTATTACTTTAATGGGCAACTCTTTGCCTATTTTTCCGTTATTTTTCATTTTTAAGAAAGCTTATCTGGAAACTAGTTTTTATCGCATCAGTTGTGCTGTGTTTAAAGAGCAGGCATTCCTTGCAATTGTTTCAGTAGCCTTGTTTTCAGACTGATGTCTTGTTCCCTCCCTCAAATACACTTTACTAGGAATAACAAATAAAAATTGTACCCAACAGCGTATGTCTCTTCATCTCAAAAGAAGTCTTGTGGTATTAGAGATCAGAGATTTAGCAGTCCGGTACATTTGTAGACTCTGTAAAACATATCTTTAATAGATGTAGGCTAAGTGTAACAATACTGTTCCCCTATCTTTCTCTTCCCAAGTTTACTGCTTCTGTCTACTGTTTGTCTATCCTATTAATAAACTAATTGATTTCAGAAGGGTAAGTCTGGTATCTTTCGCTAGTGCTAAGTTCACAAGTTTACATAATGGAGCAGAATGTTAGTTCTCTTAGGAAAGAATTACTTCATATAGTCCTGAGGACCAAATTGGTACATGCAGGATGAAATAAAGGTAATATGTGGGAGATCCAAAAAAGGAAACAAAGATTCTGAACATGCCTCTCCCCAAGTATAATAATACAAGAATGTGCAATAGTGATGTGTGAGTATAACATTGCAGAGCTGTGGTATGATTTTTGTTGTCGTACTGGTGGGAGAAGAGTTAGCATGTTAGTAGAGTGCTTGATTTCTTCCAGAACTTGCTTGTGCAGTAGGTCAGAGCAGAATTCCTTTGAGTACTTGAAATTTGAGTCTTTGTAGAATTCTAGATTGTTACAGTACATTGTGGGATGAGGAGAAAAGAATGAACACGTAGATTAAGGCTTGTGTGAGCCAACTTGTCACTTTCTGACATAGAATGAGGGCAGGTGAATGTGACAGACAGGACAATATGCTTGACCCAGGCTAGATTCTAGTTTCTGAAAATCAGTAGTGTGGTTTTTGAATGCTTTAAATACAGATTAAAAAAAAAAAAGCTTGTGATTTCTTTGAGCATCAGTGCTGTTTGGGGAGAAGATATCTTTGGTATGAAGGCCAGCATTGTGGAAGTAACAGCTTTTGTGAGGGCACAGGAGGAAGCATCAAAACCTGAATAACTCATTTTTCAATGTTGTATCAATTGAGATGTATTTGAAGAAATTAAAGGATTTTGGGGAAGGAAAAAAAAACCCACACACACCACAAGAACTCACTGTTTTGGTAGCACCCTCTTAGGTTGTGATGAAGTCTTTCTCGGTCTTTGTCCTTGCAGTATTGGATAATACATGTTTCCAACAGATTGTTCTTAAAAATTATTCAGAAAGGATATTCCGGCTTCCCCTCTCCTAATTTTCAGATCTTTTTCATGTGAGAGTACTAAAAAGCTTTTGCTAGAAACAAAGTTCCTAAGCATCATGGATGAAGCTCTGTAGACAAGTGAAATACTAATAAACAAGCAATGATAGGCAGATTTTGTCGAGGACAGTCGACGTCTGTGGTGCTTAAAATGCAATAGGGAAATATGCAAGGCATGGACTACAGTAGAGCTACTATATAGTTTGGGGTTTATGTCTTGATCTTGAGTAGTTATTGTTTGTGTGTGTGTGTTTTGTTTCTTGATGCTTTTAGAACGCTAGTGAAACTAGAATAATTATTTCATTTCCTTTTTGTGAGTATGTGAACTGTAAACAATCTGTTGAACATAATCCCATAGCCTGCTATGGTTGTAGTTATATAGAAGTTGCCAGATAAACAGAATTGAGCAATGTTGGTCACATTTCAAACAAACTTCTTTGGAGAACCTTCTGTTGACCACCTCAGCTTTAGCAGCAATTTTGGAACTCCTTGTAGCCAAGGTATGTCAATGTTAACATGATTAAGTAACCAGCTTGTTTTGAAGACGGCTTCTTGAGAGATCTTTCCTGTCTTAATTTTTTTAATATTATTTTATGGCACTCAGTAATTACGCATGAATTTGTATTTAGGAGCAGAAAGTACTTATCTGCCTGGTGCATTCCAGATGGATCATACAGTAATCCTTGTGTGCAGCCCACATGAGATTGGCAGAGTGTCAGCATGAGAAGGGGGCAGAGAGAGTGAAAAAGAGATTTATGAAGGTCTGAGTGATTTAATCTAGGATTCCAAATCAGCTTAATCCTTCAAGTACTCACTGCATCAAGTCCATATGTGAAAATGAATGAATTCTGAGATTTTTTTTTTTTTAATGAAGTGAATGGATGCTTTTTATAGTGTGGTGTTTTGTGTATGTGTGTTTCAGTATGAGCATGGAAACATACTGCAGGTCATCCTCTAGTGAAAAGAAAACTACGCTTTGCCTGATTTTTGTAACCACAAGGCATCCAGCATTTCAGGCACAAAGAGTTTTGACCTTCAAGTTAGTAGCTAAAAGTCAGAAAGATGGGAGAAGTTGCTTCCTGCCTCTGTCCCTAAATCACAATATGTAGTCTTAATTTTGTATTTATTGCTTTCAATTAGAAATTGAAAACAAAAGAATAATAAAGCTTAGGTTGTTTTTCAACTTATTGCTAAATAGTTTAATCCATATTTTGCCGCTGCCCGTAAGTGACCAGAGCAATCATGTGTTGTGTTAATGTGCAGCTGTATCATGTGCATAAGGTGTAGTTTAACTTTTCAGTGCTAGACTGTCTACAGCTTGGGTCTTTTCACTGGTGATTTAAACTGTAATACAATTTCTATTTGTTTATGTATATAATTAGTAAAGATGAAAGTCAACCTGATCTGTAAACATACTGTCTGTTGTAATGCTACTCTCTTTGTCTGTTTTCTGCCTTGTTCACAGACAACCAAATTAACACCTTCTGAAAATTAATTAAATCAGGTGGAAATAAGTCCATAACAAGCTCTGTTGCCAGCCACTTAGAATGATTTCTGACATGATTTTTTTTCTAAGTTGTTTTTAGTTTGGGTTCTTGATTTAATGAAGTGTAGCAAACTTCCTCATTAGCAACTAATCCAGATAAAGGATGTGAAAAGCCTACTTTTTTGCTTTTTGCCTTTTTTTTTTTTAATGTCAAAGCTTTATGAATACATACCAGCTGGTGGATGTCTTGGTACGATTTTTAGTTCCTAAAATTTGTGAATTTTACAGCGTCTTACAAAAATCAGTACTCTGCACATCAGTTTCAAAGTGCCATGCAAACAGGATTGTAGTAGTGGATAAATGTAGACTTAAAACTCGTGTATTTCTATCAACTAATTTTTTTTCCCCTCCAGAATCAGATCAGTGACTTAAGTATTATATCAAGTTCTGGAATGCAACAAAATGCAAATCCTCCAAAGCCAGAAAGCACAGAGCCTTCAGAACAAAAAGCTTCATTACAAGTGCAAGAGCAGGTATGTTTTATCCAAACCTAAGTAAGGTGCTTTTTTTTTTTTTTTTTT
>VXBL01009749.1:66544-85684 GCA_013400195.1 Aramus guarauna
TTTTTTTTTTCATTTAGTACTTCAGTACATTTAGTCACACTCTGCTTGTGTGACTGGTAAAGATATCAGTCAGCTTGGCTGATTCCTTCATGGAATTGTTGAAAAAGTGTATGTGGTTGTGTTGGTTTTCTTCAATTTTGTTTTGTTTTGTTGGGGGTGAGGGGAGTGTTGTTTGAGGGGTTTTTTCCCTGTGTTAAAAACTTTTTGACAGTATATTCCTTCCTCCGTGAAAAGGGAAATATTGTGGGGGGGGGGAAGAGGAAGTCGTTGGGGAGGGATGTTGCACAAATTGTAATACTAGTGTTGAGAACTAGTTCAGGTAAGTGTTAGATACATGATGATTCAACATTTTGTATCCAAATATCTACAAATTCTACAGCTTGGTGTTATTCCTGTAATTAAAGTTTAAACCACAGTACAAGTGCAAGTCAAAATAACCTCAGCTTCACGTAAATGTTGTCTTTGAACCACGGGAAACCTTTTAAAAAATACTTAGTATCATCACTGGTGTGGCTGGAATAGGTAGGAGTAGTTCAGTATTTGGCTCCATTTTTTAGTAAGCATTTCTACACGAGGAAACTGTAACTTCATGCAAGACTTTTTAGAAATAAATTATTAAATAAAAAAAAAATCTGCAATAACTAAATTCCCTGTAACTCTTAACTTGGGCCAGCTTACAGTGCCACCCAGTGGGCACAGAAAGGTCAGTGGTGGTTCTCCTCAGAAAATACCCCACTGACGTTAGCTGCAATGACTGCCTCCTGTCCTTGCCATTTTACTGTTGTGTTTCTGATGCAATAAACCACTGTGTCTGAAAAAATGAACTACCCTATGAAAATAAGTGCAACTTCGCACTTAATACTTGTAAACAAAATACTTCCTTTGTAGCAGTAGTAAATAATTTCCAGTACAGGTTAAGACTAGGGTATGGGCTGCAGGAATCTGTTTTAAGGGATGGCGTAGTAACAGTTAGTTAATTCAAATGAAGGCTGGGGAGTTTGCTGGGATTATTGGTTGTCACAACCACCTCTACCCCCTCAGCAGCACCTCTGCTTTTGGATCAGCCAGCTCTGCTTGCTGCATGCCTGATCTTGAGACCTGGCAGCAGGGTTGCCTGAGGCTTTGTTTTAAAAGAAGGTATTTTCTTTTGGGTCACTTCATGTAGATTGTACCCAGTCAGCTGAAGTGCCTCATTTGACAGCACGTGGAATTGCAGAGCAGAAATCAAATAACTAGTAAAGGAAAAATTAGAAAGATTCTAAGAAATTTGAAGTAATTAAAGGGAAACAGTCAACTTATAGAATAGGTGAAATGGCAGGTTTTTAATTCTGTTGAGCTATTTAAAATAATAGCTGCAGAGATATTGGAAAGAATTACTTGGGTAACATAAGTGATAATAATTCTGTAAAGCTAGTTAACTGGGTTCCAATATATCACAAATGTGTTAGTCACATTTTTAATAACAGGGACAACTAGAAGGCTACTGGAAAACATTCTATTTCAACTGTAAAAATACATTTTTCATCTAATTGGAACAGGTGACCAGTAAAATTAAAAAATAGTGTACACATAAGTACAGTGAGTTTCTTAAACCCCCTCCAAAATGTCACACATGTTGATTGACTAACTTCATTTCATGCTAAAGATATCACATATTTGGGAATAAAAGTCTTCTCTGTGATATTTTGAAGTTCATGTTTTTTATCTTGGCAATTCAAAATGAAAATCAATTGTGTCACGAAATGCTGTTGTGCCAGCAATTGGCGTAACTGAACCAGAACTCTGAAATCAAACTTCATAGTACTAGCTCTGACTGCTAATTCATGTTTCAGTATATCTGAAATTATTTCTGGAGAAGCCCTCTGAGCAGCACTCTGTTCCTATCGAGTAAAGTGATCATGTTGCCTTTTTGCAACCACTGCTGATAAGGGTCTTCATAACACACTGAGCTGATGATACACTCAAAATATACCTCATCCAGAGGACAGACAAAAGATGTGGTTTATACTTCAGACTGGAAATTAACTTCATGTTTGAGACTGTAGCCATGTAAGGGACTAGTCTGACTTGGATCAGAGCATCATAGAGATTTCTGTTTATTATTTGGATATTGTAATGTGTTAGAGGAAAGCTAGTCAATTTAACATACTGAAGAGAAAAGCTGAGTTTGAAATGAGATGGAATAGTGATTTTTCTCTTAATAGAATCTTTACAGTTGAAGGACAGGTCTCCAGAACAGTAAGATCAGTGGAGAAAAGTAAGAACAACTTTCTGGGAAGAATTCCTAACAGAATTACAAAATTTATAAACTATAGAATGTCTCAGCTGCAAAATGAAAGTGTGCCTGACTTTAACTAAAAATGAATAACAACAGTGGCAGTAGAGATTAGTAACCTGGGCAGAAGTCAAATATGATTTCAAGCTCAAGGATTTCTTTTGTTAGGTTACTTGCATGCTACCTGTACTGCCATACTTTCACTGCTGTTATCTGTGCTAGTAAAATTAAAGCTAGCTTACCAATGTCATGGTACAGTAGTTGTCATTGTAAAATAGCAGCTTTGTTTAGACGTACCATCAGAATACACTGGAATTGTGCTGTAGGCCATTCAGTCTTCTGAACAGAATGTTGTATTTTAGTCCAGCTGTTTTACATAACTTCTGGTCCTATGCAACTTAAAAAAAAAAAAAGGGGGAAAAATTTTGAGATTAAGACTATTAATAGCTGTTTCTTTTCACTTTAGTGAAACACATTTTTAAACATTCTGAGCAAAATACTAAGATGATATAGTTAAAATCAGATTTAATGTCAGTGCTGTAGGCTAGGTGTATGTTTCTGGGGGAGACTAAAGGACTGGTAGATGTAACTGTGCTATGTTTCTGGGGGAGACTAAAGGACTGGTAGATGTAACTGTGTGCGTAAATACACACTTTTCAAGGAGATATATATGCATATGTTTAGGTCTATAAAAATTCTTTTACCTATTATAACATCTATTGCATTGTTAATGAAAAGGGTGAGATGAACTGTCTAGGCATATATTGCTAGAGCTGTTGTGTACCTTCAGGTTTCTCTGTTCCTTTCCCATTTTTTACACCATTTATTAATTATTTCCAACTCTAAATTCTACGTGGATTTTATTCAACATGTGTTTTTTTTTTTTTGTTCGGTTTTTTCCCATCTGCAGTGCTTGGTGTAGTTAGGGCTAATTGATGATGGCAGGTGCCATCTTAATGACAGAATTAGCCTTTCCCCTTCTTTACTACTAGCACACAGTCTATCCATAGAAGGCTGCAGAGAAAAAACTTACCTAGACAGGATAGTTCTTGTAAATGAAACTGATTTCAAAATTCTCATAAATAGGGCACACTTGATATCCAAACTGTATTTTAAATGTATGACCTAGTTGTTTCTCATAGTTTTCTTGAAATTGTAATAAACTTGGTGAGATGTGCAGTAGTGTGTATGTTTCTAAACTGAAAACTTCCTCTTCCCTTCTTTCTAGCCGTTTCAGTCAAGGCAGAAGCATCTGACTTTGGAGGAACTGTTTGGAACCTCTGTACCAAAGGAACAGCCCACAGCTTCATATCCCAATCCAGAGAGAATGGAAAAGCTGCAGACTGACACCTCTACCAGAGAGCAGCACAGTTTGCTCTTGCCTTTTTCCTTTGACCAGTCAACAGTAATACAACAATCACTAGGGAAATCTGAAAGTCCAGGCGTTAAAACCAGTGCCAATCCTTTGAATCAGCAGGAATGTTTAGCACCTATGCTAATACCTCCAGCTTCAGTGTCCCAGCCTGATGTAAAAAATGTTTCAAGCTATTCGGTTCGTTTAAGCCCTATTCTTAATTCAGCCTCAACAATGGAAGCTGCCCCTGCTCAGATGCTTCCTGGCCTAAAACAAAACAACACTATAATGCAAGTTATGCAGCAAGCTGCCAAGCAGATATCCCCACTAGTGAATCAGCCGCCATCTGAAGTGAACCACGCTCCACAAAATCTAATGGCTGGCCAAAGCCAGCTTATAGCACCCTTGACATCAACAAATACAGGAACTGTCTCAAATACATCCCATACAAGTGTTGATCTTCTCCAGAAACTCAGGTTGACCCCACAGCATGACCAAATGCAACAGCAGTCTCTCACTAAGACTTCCTTAACACCAAACATCTCTGCCTCGGTTGGCCAACTTGCAACACCAGAAAGCTTCAAAGAATCTCACAATAAGCCATCAGCCTTGAACAGCAAGATAATCTCTCCCCTTCAGGTATTCTGTGGGTATTTATATCCATGAAGCTTTAGACTGATTTTACACTACATGTATTTTCCCTTGGAAAATGTGCTGTTAATATATAACCTTTTAAAAATAATTAAGGACTTCTACTCTGTGGTACTGATTGATTTGCTAACTTAGAAATCCAGTTCTGTTAGTTTTAGATCATTAGCATCTGGAGTCAGTGACAGGCCTGTCTGTAGAGGAAGAGGTTTTTCAAGCTGGTGCTGTTAGGGGATGAGTAAGTCCTAAAGAATTCATCTGTTCCTGTGTCAGAAAAATACTGCTAAGACCTGATGATCTGAGGAGGGACAGAAGGTTACAGACTGATCAGTGTTACAAGAGTTGATGCTGTGGAGACCTAGTCTGTACCTTCTTTGAAGGTACAAAATTAACAATTTCCTGCTTCTAGTTATTTTGCTTTGGATGCTTTGGACTCCTTCAGTTTTGACCCTCTTCTGGGAATATGTGTGGGCTACCTTGAAATGTTTTTAGTTATTTAGTAAAATGATTGTAAACTGATTGTCTCATTGACTGCCTTTTTTTGTTTTATCCTAGCATCACTTACAAAGGACCTCTTAAACTTTTTATTTCTTGGAGGAGAATCTATTGTCTAGGCCTTAATATAAGCCAAAGCAGTAAATTTGTTTTGAGAGACTAGGTGAAATGTCACTGCTAGTCTGTAAGGTTAATATACATGGCCTGGTGTTATAAATTATTTTCTATCAATTAGTGCTGCCCTGCTATATAATTGGCTACCTCACTAGTAAACACATTAATGAGTTTGGGTTATTGGATTTTATTTAGAGAAAAACCTCCAAAGGGAGTAACTTTCTGTAGTGCCCACGTCTGAGGTTATCCAAGACTTCCTTTTGTTGCATTACTTATTTTATTTACATTCATGCAGACTAAACCAGTGTTAGATCATGTCTTGCATCCTGAGTACAGCGATAAAGCAAGAACAAAAAACACCAAACAAAACTCCTTACAGCTACATCTGCATGAATTTCCTGATGTTTATTACTATCCAATGCTTACCACTGGATTTTAACAAATCTTTGGTAGGTCTGTCTGGGTCTGCTGCTACTCTGCTATAGGAATATGGTGATGACTTACTCATAACAAATCTAATCAAAAGCTCAACTCTTCAGCCTGTAACTTGTCCTAAGCATTAGTTTAGAATACCCTGTATTTTTGAAGTGTTGCTTTTCTTTCCTCAGAAGTTACCCCTGTCTTAATGTTTAAGAAATGGGTGTGTTTTCATTGTGCTGTCTTTCTAATTACCTTATTTCTAATCTACTGCTGATCTTGAAAATTTTCAAGAAGGCTGTGACTGCTACATGCTTGATTATTTTTTTTACTAGCAATCACCTTTTCAAGATGTTTGGACTGATATATTTTGCAGAGGGAGGAGGAGGAGGTCCAACTACAGCATTGAGCAGCTATCTTGATCTAGTATTGAAGAACTGTACATTTTGAGCAGTATTTTTCTTTCATGTACTACTAAACCTTGGTACAAATTTGTCTGAAGATTGTGATATATACTTGAGCATTTAGAAAAGCTGTTTGAGTTTATCCGTAACTGTCCTTGACTGTGTCTATCCAGTGTCTGCTTGATAGCTTTGGGAATTAGCTCTTCGTATGCCAATCTTATAACCTTTTTTCCTTATACCATGTCCACTGTGTGTACGTATTTTCATTAGGCAAAATTCTCCATAGTCCAAATATATTCTCAAACGAGCAAAAGACTACTTAACCTTTGTTTAATTAGACTTTAAGAATTGGATCTTGTGCTTGTTACCACTTCATAAAGCTAATTTTATTTTTGTCACTAAAGACTTACGAATTCCCTGAGTGTTTTTCACTGCAGTTCAAGTAAGCTAGGTGCTGTCTGTTGCAAATGTTATTTTTTTTTTTCTGCTCTATGCTGCTAAGAGCTATTCCAAATGGCTATAACAAGCCTTTCCAAGAACGACACAGGAGTTTACGGAAGTACCTTATCTACATGTCTTTTATTGTATTTTCTAATATTTTATAATACTTGAATTTTATTGTATTATAGTCTTGAAATCTGACTAAAGAAATATCTGGATGCTGTTTGTAAAGGTATAAAATAATTCTGAAATTCTACCAGAAAACAGCATTTAATTTTTGTGGAAGTGATTAGATAAAACTCCTAGGAAAAAATACCGAATGTAGCCTTCCTGGCAATTTACCAAACTGATTACAAGGTACTGAACTCTTTACTTTGTAGCATTTGTTTTGTTCCCAGTTTCAGTGTCTTAAAATTTAGATACTTTTTTTTTTCCCACTGTAGTAGTCTTTCTTCAGGAGTGTTTTGTTACGGTGTTACAGGTTTGCTGTAATACTGAAAGTATAAAACATAAATTCAATTCTTTCCTTTTTTTTTTTTCCCCAACTTCCCACTGATTATCTCAGTTTTACAAATGGTTCAAATTGCATCCAAAAATGTGTTGAAATTGGGGGGGGGGTTGTTTTTTCATAAAAACACAGAACCACTGCTCTAAATAGAGCTGTGGATGCTAACTTGTGACTTATGCTTTCTTTTTAACTTAGACTGTACAACAAAACAAGGAATCAGAAGTATTTCCACAGCTGAAGACCTTGCCTAAAGCAAATCAAGTAAGTGAATTAATACTTCTGCTAATTGTTTGTTGGGTTTCTTAAGAAAAGAGGAGGGGTTTACAACTGTGGTAAAAAGTTGCTATCTCAGATAGTCCCTGACCATATTTAAAGTGCTGTTATGATTAGAAACAAGCTGTACTGAAGCAAGGGGGAGTTTCCACAGGCTGCTGTGAATAAGTATTCCTCTTTTATTGTTGTAATGAGGTGGAGGTCGGCCTCTTCTCCCTGGTAACAAGCGATAGGACCGGGGGAATGGTCTAAAGTTGCGCCAGGGCAGGTTTAGGTTAGACATTAGGAAAAACTTCTTCACAGAAAGGGTTGTCAGGCTCTGGAATGGGCTGCCCAGGGAGGTGGTTGAGTCCCCGTCCCTGGAGGTATTTAAAAGAAGGATAGATGAGGTACTTGAGGACATGGTTTAGTGGTGGGGTGGCAAGGTTAGGTTAGTGGTTGGACTTGGTGATCTTAAAGGTCTTTTCCAACCTAGATGATTCTATGATTTATTGTACAGTGCCTCCTGTTGTTGGTGCTAATGCAGAAATGAGAACACAATTTTTGGATCTGCAATCTTGCATTGAGTTTGCACCATTTGAACTGTTTTGGGGTTTTGTTTTTTTTTGTCTTGTAAGCAAGCAGTACTAATGCTGTAATATTGGAGTAGGATCTATTTGCCTTAGCCCAACCTTAAGCTCCCCAGAGGCACAAAATGCAATCTTTGCCTTGCTGTCTCTCTGTCTCTTTCAGTTTTCCTGAGATAACTTGTATTTTATGGAAAAGATAGGAAGCAAAAAAAAAAAAAGATAGAGAAAGAAAAGAATAACAAGCATTTAATAAATAAATAACTGGTAATAGTCTTCAAGAATTGTTTTTAATTCTTTTTGTTATGTATTCCTTTCAGAATACCATCTGTAATTTAATTCTAGTTTTCCTTTACCCACCCCTACCATTTTCATATTTGTTAAATTGCCCCGTTCTTGTTCAACTTGCGCTGCATAAAAGGAGTTTTAGTAACATGCCCATGTCTGATTGTGAAGGCAGTAAAAATGATCCTGCTTAAAGTCAAATGCTGTTTTAGCTACTGGTCTGCTATAAGACAAGCTCTACAGTCTGTTCATGACACAGTTAGTAAATAATTATCTAAATAAAAGCATTTTACATGGATTTTGGAATTAAGAAACGTGTGCATGTTATGTGGTAAACTGTATTTGTTGGTTTAAACATGCTGTCTTCAGCTGAAATCCCACGCTGTAAGTCTTCACAGTTTTGACTATAACAAAATAAATTTGCTAGTTCTTCTGTTGCTGATGTTATTGTATACGCATTAATTTTAAATGGCTTTTCAGGTTTTTTTCTTCTGAAGATTTTTGGTTATCCAAGGGGAACTCTTTGATGTATCAAATATCTTTACAAACACACTTAGTCTTGCTTTCTTTTGAGTGAGATTGGTTTGTTTGTTTTCTCACTCTACCCCATGTTGGTAATTCTGGAAGCCTGAGCAAGATGTAGATTATAATACTAAATAATAATTGCATTTATCAGGAGATGTCAGAGTTGCTCAAGGCTGATGTTTGTTGATATCCACTTTGTGCAAATACCATGTTCCCGCACATTTGCGATTTATGTTTAAAAGGAAAAGTGATAAAGGCAGTGTGTGGATTCCTGTAACTTTCAATGGACTCCAATAATTATATTTAAAATGACTGATAAACTATCTTTGAGATACTTCAAATTATAAGTGTATTTGTTGGAGACCATAGGAGCAGGAAGCAGGACTAGCCTTTCTGTAAACAACTAAGGAAAATAATAATTTGCAAAATAACTGCAGGCTCCCTTGATTACCTCACTGAAAAGCTCATCTTTTATTCTATATGTTATGTTTCAAAAATTCTGGATGGTAGCAACCACATGAGGAAGAAGAGTCTGCATACGAGAATATTGAACACTGTTGCTTTCTTTAGCATTTAAAATGAGAATTACTATTGATATTAATCTTCATAGGTAGATATTTCTTCATTAAGAGCAGCTGTTCTTTAATGCCTGACTGAATAATAGTGGCTACATCTTATTTTTTTTTTATGCTCGCCTCCAGATTTTATAACAGCATTCATTCTTAATGGACATGGTGCTTATTAATTTTCTGTTTTTTTACAGGTTGCACCTCCACAGTTTGTTACAGCCACAACTACAGTAACGCCTTCAGTCCTCTTGTCTCCTAGTGTTTTTCAGCAATCAGCTACAAAACCTACTGAAGTGGAGAATAAAGTCAATTCCTCTTCACCTTTAACACTGGGAACAACAGAAACTCAGACTACACCTCCTACTGTTCTCAGTAGGTCTCAGCTTCAAGAAGCACTGATACATCTAATAAAGGTCCTGTCTTTACAGAGCTCAGTTTCTGAGGGATGGGGTTCCAAGTAGCTAGTACTGAGAAATTCTGTGTACCCCTATAACTCCTCTTGCCCAGAAACATTAAAAAAGCTATTTCTTTGTTGGAAGGGGTAGGTTACTCCACACTATACACACAGTATGGCACAGCTTGCTCCTCTTGGTTGTGAGATGAAGGATTTAGAAGGACAGAGCTGTACATAGGATGTGTCCTTTCACATCCATATGAATTTGTGCAACTTTTTCCTCATCCACTAGTAGAAGCCCTGGTATGGGGATAGAGGCTGGTTTTGTTGTCTTTGTAAGTGTTCCTTCTTTTCCAAGGAAAGCTTTCCTGTTTCCAGTTCCCTAGAACTGTTCCTGATCTTTAATTGAAGTATGTGTCTTTGAAATGGCAGTTGCCATGTTCTAGTTCTGATATTTCTAGGGACTAAAAAGTTTAAATCTGTGATGTTGGGAGTGGCCATGCAGTGAGATCATTTTGACCTCTAATGTTATGGTGAAGTTGCCATGAATGACAAACAGTTCTTTGTTAACTCAGGATTCTCTTGCTCTCTCCGTGCTGATGTTAGTAGAGCTCACACCCAGAATGCAGGTCCAAAAGTAGCAAACAGTATCTTCCCAGTGATAAAGTTGTTTAGGACCAAAAAGGGCCACTATCAGATCCCATCATCAGCTAGGTTGCCTGATTTATCTATGTTGTTCCTTTTTGTGTGTTGGTGTGTATGTTTTTTTCTGTTTAAAGACTTAAACTATTAGTTGTAAGTCTGGCAACTTAACTCAACTGCCAGAAGTCTTATTCTATTAGAGACATAGTGCACTGATTCTCACGCAGTAGTCTGAAGAACGTCATTGTAGTGACTTTAGAGAGCTGATTGGAATATTTGTCTCTAATTCTCTCTTTATATAGAGAGATAGCTGAATGAAGGCCAAAATAGGCATACTCCGCAGCATGGGAGTACTTGCACAGCACTCCAAGCAGGATACTAAATTTGTGGTGCAGATTTTGTAAAAAGAATATTACATCTTCAAGCTAGATGATTACATACTAGTTTTGTAAACTTGTCATTTGAAGGAATTAAACTGGGAAATATCTCTAAATATTGTCTGTAGATTAAACAAATTCACTTCCCAGTAATGCTTTGCCATGAGCATTCTTGTATAACACACTCCCTCTCAGGCTGGTCTGATGCTCATGCAGACTTTTGGGAGCCTGTACACAGGATGGAATTCTCTGTGTATAAAACAAAGACTTGGACTCTGAAGGGAAGTGAAATTAGGTGGCCAAGGCTGGCCTAGTGACCCCTGTTTTGTTTGAGCATTCAGTCTGCTTAGTGATCTCTTCAGCTATCTTACTAGCTTCATTGGTTCAAAGTCTGTACGTTGTCCAAAAAGCATTGCTTTTTGGACAAGTACCAAGCTAGTTCCCTTTTTTTACCTCTCAGATAGCTAGCACTATAAGGAATCCTTATGCACAACTTAAATGGCATTAAATTAAACTTTATTTGCATCTTTTTACTAATGTTTCTAATATGTTTTTTCCTGCAGAATGATTCCCATTTTCTCAGCACTATTCATGAAGTCTACTTGCAAGTCCTAACCAAGAATACAGACAACATTAAACTATAACTGGAGCTAAATCTGCTTAAAATATATCCATTTTTTGAAACAATTATGCCTCATCTACAAAACTAATATTTTTGTAAAAGAATATTTAGTTTTCAATGTCTTGAATTTGAACCTATTGGGAAAGACTATTCCTTAAATACTTATGAAAGTAATGTTCTCAGAAGTGAGCTAAGTTTTCACTGTGATCATCACCAGCAAACCTTTGTTTTTATTGGGGAGGGGACTTAAGTTGCATTTGAGCTCTCACTAGCATTAAGTGAATGTGCAAATGTTTGCTCTGGCTTTCATTCCCAGCTGTATTCACTGTTCAAGGATTACAAACTCAATACTATTTAAACCAGCAAATACATAGTACAGTACACTACACCACACCAGAACAAAAGTCACTTGTGGAAACTTAGTTCCAGTTTGAAGGAATGAGGAAAAGGAGAGCAAAATGCCTTGTGATCAGGTTGGCAGGTGTGGGGAAGGAACAGATCTGGAATCCAGGCCTTTGGAGCTAAGCCTTTAACAAAAGGTTCAAAACTGTGATTTGCCCGATATATTGACAGTCTCTAGCTAATGCATGTGAATTCATCTTTTAATTGTTCCATTAATCTTATTTGCCTCTGTGTTGCTGACATTAAACAGGTATCCAAGTGAGTAAGGCCATTTTCTCTAAAAAGGCAAAATTTGAAATATGCAAAATCCTTAGTGATTGTATTTTTTTTTTTTTTAAGCAACAGAGTAGTTCTGTTGCATGTTGAAGTTCTCTTGTTTTACATTTATAGTTAGGAGACCACCAGTGGAAGACCTTCTTCCTGTTCAGCAGTGTTTGAGATAATTTAAGTACTTTGTTTCCCTTCTAGCTTAAGAATGGACCATGGTATAGTTGGCTTTCATTCCTCAGTTGCATTGGCACTGCAGTGTTGAAAACTATGCAGATGGGGAACAAATCCATGCTTTTCTTCTGTTGTCCTCTCCCTAAATTGTTAGTGTATACTTCATAGTCTGAAGTTTATCTGATTAAAATGTTATTGCTTATATGATTTAGTAATTCACTATTCACTAATGTAAGAATTTAACTGGATACTTTCCCATTTGAAGTCAGAAAATTTCTAATTATAGTTTCTTATGCTGCTGTGTTCGTTTGCCCATGGCTTATATTTATTTCTTAAAGTCATGCAAAGGTAATTAATAGGACTTCAGGTACCAACCTTTTCCAGCAATAGTAGTTCTAAAGAATACTTTTCCAGTAGAAAAGTTTGGTTTATTGAGTAAAAAGATAATCTGTAGTGAGTTATGATGCACTGCTTTCTTTTCCCTCAAGCACTATTGAAATACAAAGGAAAAAAAATTGTTTGGCTCCTTACAACATATATGTATGTATATATATCCTAAGGATTAGTTAATGTTGACGCAGTCAGGGTGCATGGTCATTTCATTGGAAACCAGTAATTGAGCTTTAATTGTGACTTGTTCACAAACCGATGTGTTTTAGATCATACAAATGTAAATATTTGTTGTTATTTGATCTATTTTAGGACTTTTTCATAGCTTTTTAGTGGAAAATATATTTTGTTTAGCACTACCTGCCTTCTTTAAAGTTCTTCTCAGCCTTTGAGTTCAGTGTTTCCAGTTAAAATGTATAGTATTTTGTTAGAAAATGTGCGAGATTCAGGGAAAGATGCTAATGACATGCACATTCATCAAGAAATGTATTGGCTTTAATGGTAGCAGTTGAATTCAGCAATATAAACTCAGCTTTGTTAAGGAAGATAGGAGCTTCCTACATAAATTCTAGAGTTACAGTACTGTGTATGCGCATAAACAATGAGACTCGATTAGATCTAAGGTCTAAACCAATTTGGTTTTTTTCATGTTTTTTAGAAAAACTTTCACTAGAAGGGGCAGACCAGTAAGCAGTTTCTCCGAACAAAAATTTATAGCCTAAACCAAATAGAGAGTTGCTTTTTATCTGGGTTTAGCAAAGATTCAGTCCTTAACTTCCCACTTTTTATGGACAGCCTCACATTTCTTCAAAGGAAGATTTGATAAAAGTTTTTAAGAATAGAAATATTGGAAGCTGATAGTGCATATTTGTACTGTTTGCTAAATACACTCGTATCCAAAGATTTATAGAAATGATAGGAAGTTATTTTTTTGAGTTCTTCAGTCACATACAGTTGAGAAAAATAATATTGTTTAGAGTAGCAATGCTGTTATAAGAGTTTGACTCTACTTTGAATGTCCTTAACTTGTTTCCAGCTGTCCAGGAACCCCCACCAGCAGTTGGCAGACCCTTACTTTGCTTTGGTTTTGTAGTGTACTAGTAGCAATACTTTATTGGTTTACTTTCCCCCCCGCCCCAACTTTCAAAAGTAGTTGGAAGTTGCTTCATTTTGGTATATTTCTGAAACTCATTATGCCATGTGTAGTCACTGATGTAATTTCTGAAATATTTTTGAAAACAAACTTTAATTTGGGACTTCTTTTTTTTTAAAAAAGTGTTCTAAACAAATCAGCCACTTCTTTGCCACGTATTTGGGTTGCTTTGTACAGCATATCTTAACAGGAGGAATGTGTGCAATATATTATCACCTCAGTTTTGTCTGGCAACATGATGAAAATGTTAAGATGCAATATCTTCCTTTCACTTCAAGTTGGAAAAATTGCAGTATCTCTAATTTGGTGATGTATTTATTTTTATCTATTCAGTGTATGGGCATATGGGTAGTTAGGTTTTTTAATGTACGTTATGTGCTTTTAGTAATTTTGAGTTTTATCACTTTTGTGGATGCACCAGTTGTACCCATTTGCATGTTCTGTCAATATGAAGACCATAGGGAAGGAGGGCTTCAGGAAAGATTTCTGGAACCAGGAATGAGAATAATTGTAAGTCAATAAACATAGATACTGCATCATTAACGGTTTTGTATGGTGTGGATTTTATAGCACCTGTGTATGTTTGCAGTTACTAAGTTATTGCGTAAATGTTTAAGAATGAGCATTTTTTCATCCAAAATTTTGTATGTTTGCAAATATATTTTTGTAATAAAACTTCAAAACAAATGTTTCAGCACCTCCTAAAATCTTCCAATGTTTCCTTTTATTTCTAGAGCTAGTAGCCTGCGAGAAGGGTAAGCTCATATTTTATTCAGGGTTAATATTTTCCAGATAAAAGCTGAGACTCCTTACTTCATTCTGGGGGCAAAACCAAATTGCATTTATTCACTAAAGAAAATGCAGCATGCCTGCTTGAGGATGGTTGAGAATAGCATCTGTTACTTGTAACAGCTTCTGGCTATCCCTCTGTATTGCTCTGAGTAGGCTTGCATTTTGAATTTGATAATCAGATCAATTTCCTTTCAAGTTAAGAAATGCAACTACAAGTTTACTATCTTATAAGCACAGCTGTAACTGGTTTTAGTACCTGATCACTTTATTATATCCCCTCTCATACTTCCAGAGATGGCATATGATATTCAATCCAGTGTGAGTCTTTGATCATAGACTTTGGAAATTGCAGTTGTCCTCTTATATCCGATTGGTATCGTGCAACTGATAGATCCAAATTTCACGAAGTAAAATAGGGAAGCTGGTGAGGAGGAAAACCACATCAGAAGTTCTGTTGGAACAGCTCTTGAAATTAAACAAACCCCTTAATCTTAGCTAGATGCTTATTCCCATCCTAACTACCCGTAAGAGTTAGAGATTGTGAGAAATACCAGGTCAGGAGAGGCCACTGAAGAATGGTGTTTGCTGCTCTACCTGTACTAGACTATCATACAAAGCAAGTACAGAAGTCTTTACTGTAAGATAATTGAGAAAAGGTGGAAACAGCCTAAGGCCTAGAATCTAAGTTTTATATTTTATTTTAAATATCTAAATTTAAATTAGATGTGTTGCCTGTTTGGTCAATATTGAAGGGTTAGGGGTTTTTTTTCATTGTTGATGCTCTTAACCTTTTTTTTTTTTGTCTTCTTTGGATCTGGGTATTCCTGGTTACTGTTATTACTTTGAAGTACTTCCCTTTGGTTTGGAAATAAAATAATACTCCTGACTTACTCTGTATAGCTGCAGCTAAATCAGGCACTGTACCAAAAAAAAATGCAGACCAAAATCTTTTTGGCCTTTTCTCTCTTGCTAGTGTATGCTCTACAGTCATGTTTTCTGAGAGTGCATGAGAGCATTAAGTCTCTACTATGATGGTTTAAACAAAGTTGTAGCTTGTGTTCATGGGCCAAATTAATTTAAGTCAGTGGACTCATGTATTTGGTAAGGATTCAGCTATACACATTCTCGATACACAAGATACTGGCGGGGTTAACATTAGAGGCTAAGAAACCTGTCATTCATACAACACTTCATTTATGAACAGGATGCAATCAAATCACTAAATACAGTCTTTAGTATAGCTGAGGTAAATTTCTCTTAAGTTTAGTGACCTAATCTGAAATTCAAAAGATTAGAAATTATATTGTATGTTAAACAACTTTGAAAGTTATTTTCAGTGCCCAATAGTGGAATTTTTTCTCTGATCTTCATACAACTTCAAGTATGAATCAGCTTTTCTCTCAGATCATGATTGAGGCATTTACTTTTGAACTGACCTAATAATTTAGAATTAAACTTCAGTGGTAGACCTGTAACTGAAATACAGCTGTTAATTGTAAAGCTCATCCTCGTCAGTTACCCAATGATTTTTCACTTCCTCTTAGAATCATTCTTCATATGAGACTCCTACTTAGGTTTAAAAGGCATTGGGAGGAGAGGGCAATGAAGAGAGAATATTTTTATCAGTTGCTCCATTTTTGAAAGAGCACTTGGCATAAAATGAAAGGGGAAAGACCAGTGAATAGAAGATTCCTGAGAAGTGAACAAGGGAAGGAATAGCAAAAAAAGTGTAAGTAAATGTGAAAGGGAATATTGTAGAAACAAGTATGGCCTGTGAAGGTATTTCCTGAAGCACAGAGGAATTTAAGTTACAGTTTTGTTTCTGTACTGCTGTATGTCATCTTCAGGTATTTCCAAAGATCAAATGTGGTTTGCCTCTTAAGAATCCAGAATATTTCAGGGTGGTTTCAAAACCAGACTGTTTAGGCATGATTTCACTACTCTAATTCTTGAGGCACCAATACATAATTTGCCAGTCCCGCTATGGATTTTTTAACCTCCAGTTATGAAGCAGCATAATGGAGTAGACTGATTCATAGCAGTGCTTAATTTTTATCTTTGCTTGTTGGCCTCACGTTACAGCTTAAAATCTGCTACATAGAATAAGTCTGCTCAGACCTAGTTGCCCTTTATCTTTCATTTTAAATAGGCCTTTAAAATATCTCTACTATAATCCATTCTTTAAAATTCAAGAAGCTCCATTTTACAAAATCAACCTTGGGAAATATAACCACAAAAGAATAAGCTTTCTTTATATGCTGGCTGAAATGAAAGCACTTGCCCTTAGGCCTTACTTTAAAACATGCAGGTATGTGATGTAAATGGACAAGTTGTGTTTCTTTTCTCCTCATAAATAAGTCAAGAAGCTTTAAGAGTATCTATAGAGCAAAGATCTCCCAGCCTGTCTGATGTGCAAAACTACATGATCTTAATTTAGAGAGCATATGGCTTGCACATCCTGATTTCCTTCTTGTGGTTCATAAGAGGGATGGGAAAGGCTTAGCAGGTTATCCATCTGACTTTCTCATGTAGACTTGAGATTTATGGATAAAGCTAAGTGCCTTCTCTAGTTCATTTTTTAAGCATCAAATAAATTAGCTTCTGTTCTCTGGGGAGACCGTTCTCCCATGTAACAAAATTGCTGTAAAGGAAGCTTCGCTATCATAAACTTACCACAAGAATTGAGAAACAAGGGTGAAATTAAAGCCTACAGGATTCAGATATGTACAGAATCTGTTGCGGTTTACATCAAGCCCCACTCCTGGTGTAACCTTCAAGATGGAAGGCACAGGGCACCCATTATAGAGAGAGATGTCTACTTTCCAGTGATTGAATAGGAAAATCCTGCCACAACAGAAGCCCTTACAGAAAACCCAAAGGCTTGGTTAGAAACTCATGCAGTGCTTTTAATAAGGGGTTGAAAATAAACATAAATCAATATTCTGTGCAGATATGGGGATAGCTGTCTGAAGGAAACTGCTAAGGTAAAAGATGTAGTATGCAATCCACATTACTTTCACATACATAGTGACAGAGCCTGGGCCCATGATGTAGCTCTACCTGTAGCTGCATTTTAGATTTAAAAAAACAAAACAAAACCTGATCTTACTACTGCTATACCTATTCCCATGCAGTATGTGTCATTAATTCTTGCAATTCTTCATGCTATGTTGCACAGAAATTGGAGATTTATTTTTTTTTACTTTAAATTCATTAACAACTAAATAATGTTATTACTGAAGACTAGCTAAACAATGTGTTTGATGCATAACTGAAGTCACTGTATTTTTGCACATGTGGAAGGATGTGCTGGTGACGCATTGTGGTCTGCATAATTAGAGAATGCTTTGGCATAAATCCATCTCATCCATTCTTGAACAGTTCCCTTCTTGAAGGGCTTCTAATGCAGCTATTCTGTCAAAGGGCAAGAATAGTCAAAGCCTGTCATGTTGCAGAGGACAAGCTGAAGAGACTTGCTTTCAGTTTCTTTCTTTCCATAGATATTACAGCACAAATAAATCCTGCTTTATTTGGTCATTATATCTGTCTCTCCTATTTTCTTTCTAAATTTGCACAACCTATTAAAGCATTGCTGTTTTAAATATTTCTCTTAGCACAAGTTATTGATGATAACTTTATTCTTTTAATTTTACTAAATTCAGTTGTTTGAATACAGATACTAATTTAAACAGTCTGAAGTGACTAGTAACTTCCCAGCTTGTTTGAAGAGTAAGTGGAATGGAAGCAGGATTACTAAGATTATTAAGGATCAAATAGAGAAAGCAAATATGATGAAGTGACTGTGGAACATTTATGTATTCAGCAGGTCTTTCAAGCACAGGTGCAAGTAAGTGCCTCCAACTCCTACTACATAAGTATTTCATAGTTATGTTAACAGATAATATGAAAAAATTACAAGTGAAAATTCAGTTTGTAAATTCACAAAAAATTTGTAAATAATGTTGATATTAGCAATTAGTTAAATAAAACTAACCTGAATACCCTTGTTGCATTAGCATTACAAACTTCAATTTAAATACTGTAAATTTTTTGCATTGCTAGCGAAATACTTCCCTAAATATCCTCAAACAGCAGAGCAATTACCAAAACCTGTCACAGTGAATTCCTTTTAACTGTATGAGACATACAATGATTTGTTTTTTCCTCTGATGGACTACGTGCTAGATAGAGATAAATAAGTCTCTTTGTATAAAACTTGTCTCAACTTATTTGGTTTAATTTGAACAATTTTTCATGTGTCATAAAATTTTCATAATATTTTGGAAACTTTGCATTTTTTGTTTGTTTTCCAGTTGTTTTTTTTAAATGACATTTTATTTAGAGGCAATAAAAATGTCTATGATTTTAAATTTATTTTTATCCAATATTTGGCTGACTGTAGCTCAAAAATGGTCTGTTCTGATATGAAGATTTCCATAATTGTTTTTCCTTTTGCAGATTACTTTGTCAGCTGTATCTGAGGAGAAGGTTATAGTTGAGTTGAACTAAGAATATATTCTGCATGTATGTATCGTTTTCTTGTATCTTGCTGTTATGAACTTCAAAGGTGAATTGATTTCCCTGTCTGAGTATTTCTGTATCAGGTGCTGCATGAGAACCTTGCATTTTCCAGGTTGCTGGTTATGGTTGTTTGTAGCCTGTGTAGCAGAGACAACTGCTGTTCTATGGAAACTAAAGGATGTTTAAAGTGTTTTTCATGCTCCAATGGGAACTGCAGAGCTGATCATTATTTCACAGCCTGCTGAATATTCTTTTCACAGGGTATTTACTTGAGTGTGCACTTGTGCTTAACTAAAACCACTTGCTATTGCCGACAAAAGAAAAGAATTTATTTTGAGTAAGGTATGACAGTAGGGACTGAATCTCTGGAAAAGTTGCAGCACCAGATTTGTTCTGAGAATATACTACTTTTTTTTTCTCTCTTTTTTTTTTCCCCCTTTTTTTTTTTTCCCTCCTTTTTTTTTTTCCCTCTCTTTTTTTTTTCCCTCTCTTTTTTTTTTCCCTCTTTTTTTTTTTTCCCTCTTTTTTTTTT
>VXBL01009750.1:0-25484 GCA_013400195.1 Aramus guarauna
ACTTTTTCTTCCCTGTCTATTTACAGAGAGGAAGTGATAGAGTAGCTCTGGTGGACATCTGGCCCTCAGCCAGAGTCAACCCACCACATAGGCACTTTTAGTATGATCTGATATTGACAGATTACAGTTGATTCTAAGAAAGACACTAAGAATGGTCTTTCTACATCACCAAAAAAAAGGTGTGTGCTTGTTGTAGGTGGATACCAGCCAGCAGCCAAGTACACACATAGAGTTGCTGGTTTACTTATATACACACCAGGAAGTGGGACAAGGCAGAGAATAGGAAGATGAGTCAATAGAAAGACAATTTAACAGGTGAAGGAAAGAGGGGGGGAAAACATGACACAAAGGCAATCATTAGTCAACTGCCACAGGTAGATTGATGCCTAGCCAGACAATGTCAATGGCCACCTCAGAAGACAAAAAATGCCCACCTCTTCTCTTTTTACGATAGTATTTATTAATGAGTTTTATTATATGGTGTGGTACATCTCTTTTGGCAGTCAGGTCAGCTCTCCTGGCTGTGTCGCCTTTCAACTTCTTGCTGATTCCCAGACAACCCACTAGGAGGGCTGAGTGAGAAACATAGAAATCCTTGAAGCTGTGTAAACATTGTTTTAAATACTAATACAAACCACAGAACCATACCAGTTGCTATTAATGTAGCTCCATCCCAGCCAGACCCAGCAGGGTGCTTATTTTGAGTTGATGCTCCACTATAAAGGATTGGATTTTCTTTCATCTTGTGGCTGAAAGATGAAAAATGTGTCCTAGTGCTAGACAGGATCGGTCGCTCATTCTCTGGGATATAAGCCTGCTTACAAAGACTCCTTACTTGCAGATTTGTCTAAATTCAGTGCAAATCTACATCAAATTTGCATAAATAGCCTTGATCTGTTAGTCCCTCGTGAAAACAAACCTACTGTATCTCAAGTGTTGTCCCTACTCTTGTGTGTCTTTTCTCTGAGAAAGAAACTTCTCCCCAAAGTGACTTTTCACTGGCCTGGTGGTTGACTCCAGACAATTAATTGCTATCCTTGTACTTCCACTTTTCTATTTGGCCTATAGGGTCACTGTTGGTCATCTACTTTGCAATGTCTTCTGACCTCTAAAGCTATAAAAGGGCTAGGGCTTATTACAAATAGTCTCTGTGTGCTATTGCATTGTGTGCTCAGGACCAACCATGTCTCTCAAACACCAGGTCTTATTAGAGTAGCAAAGATGCTTTGAACATCATCGAATTTTTTGAAGACACTAACTAAACTATACAAAAATGAAAGTTTTGGGGTTTTTTCTATAAAAGAGATATTTGCATTCATTTGTGATAACTATGCTTCTGTGGTCTTTTAAATGAAATTCTCTTGAATTTAATTCTTAGTGATTGTTATCACTTGCCTGCTACCTATTTATTTTTTCCCCTTCGCAAAAGGCTCCTTATGATAGGATGGGGCCAGAGGGTCACTTTTATCACTCTATAAGGTGAATGTAAGGTTTGTGTTCTTATCCCCATGTCTGACTCCTAGAGAGATATGCAAGTGAACATAAAGGTTTTATTAAAATAAGCTAGAAACCTGATTATACCTGCTCTGCTCGTCATGCTGTGGTAAAACTGTTGTCGGTTTATATGGTAAATTAAACGTATATTTTAGCCTCTGCACTTGTCTGTATTTTCACAGAGCTTCTAAACATTGCAATAGAAATACTGTGTGTGAAGTGCTTGCTCTGCAAGCAGGGGTCCAGCTGGAAGTTTTAGCTGGACTTGGAAGAATCAAGGGTAGCAATCTGGGAAAAAAGTCATTGGTTTCCTTGCAGACCATCTGTTTCACCTCTCACAACGATCTTGCCTTCATGCCTTTTTTTATATTTCTATCGTGGTTTAACTCCAGCTCCAGCCGGCAGGTGAGCACCAGGTGGCCATTCGCTCATCCCTTCCCCTGCAGGATGGGGAGGAGAGTGGGATGAAAAAAGCTAAAACTCGTAAGGAGAGTTCACTGGAACAGCAAAGGGAGACAGAAATAGCAAGAGCAACAGTACTTAGAACAGAATATACAAAATATGTGGGTGATTTACAATGCAATTTCTCACCTGATGACCGTATGCTTCTACTGAAATGATCCGAAAGCTGCACCGCCCCTCCCCGACTAGCCGTGTTTTATGGTGAGCATGGCATCATATAGTATGAAATGCACCGTCTGGCTAGTTTGTCACTTGTCCTGGCTGTGTCCCGTCAAGCTTCTTGTGAAAATTAACTCTGTCCTGGCTGAAACCAGGGCAATTAATTCTAAAACACAAATATTTTCTTTAGCAATTTTTATCAGTAGAAAAAGTATGACACCATGTTTGAATTGGAATTGACTGCAAGATCAGAGAGCATTATTAGCCCACAAGACTATAAGATGATAAAATTTTCATTTATTATATATACAATGAAATTACTGAATCAATTTAATTTCATTTGTTATGTTAATTATAGTGACTGAATGGCCAATAATGTCTGCCTGCAATTTAACTTCATACACTCATTCACTTACAAAATTTTGCATTAAGAAGTGATGAAATCGCACCATCTCTATATCTGATCTAATGAGAAAAACTGATGGTCACATTAATATCTTTCTAGTCCTCTAAAAGGACTTCTGGGTTTTCAAGGCTGCTAAAATTCAGGTATCGATATAGATGCCTTAAGTGGAGATACAGAAAAACATTACGTGTCAAAGTTTGACTACTGTATTGCATATTCCTTATGTGAAATTCATTAGGAGTGTTGTATGCCAAGACAGTACTCAAGAAGGGAAAGTTAATGAATTTATTTCAAGAGCATTGACATTGACTGAAAGAAATGTTAGGCCTCTAAGTAGTAGCTCCACTCACTGTCCTCTATGTTCTTGTGTTCTTGAATCGCCAAATTTGTAAGTTATCTCTCATTCTTATCACTAATCAGTCACTTTTCAAGCAATGCATATAGGATACAGAATTTACCAAGAAAAATAAATATCCTATTGTTATCAAATGATTGATTGAAACTTAAGTTTATTCATTATGAGTGAAATACACACATTATAAATTAAAACATCAAAAACAATTCGGCTTAAGGCACAACGCCTGCCAACGTGCGATTTCACATAATACAGTGAAAAGTCAACAATGCAATAAGGATGCGCGAGGAGCATGAGAAAGACCAAAAAACAGGAATCTGGAATGGCGAGTCTGCGTGATTGTGAATAACTCGTGACTGGGTTGGACGTTAGGATGAAAGCTGTTTTTCTTAGGGCTATTTTACTGGTATGAGTGAAAATATCATTGGGGAATAAGCGGAGACTCCACTTGCTAGGGGAAGATATATAATCAGCTGTGTATACAACAAAGTTGATTCCGTGCCTGCACTTGCTGGAATCTGTATTTCATATGTCACAACAAGGTACAAAGGATTACTATTTTAAAATATGAAAAGAAGCAATTACAGACAGCTATTGCATATACTAAATGCCACCTGAAGTTGTGCATTCTCTTAATTCTTATAGTAAAGTGTGTTTCATACCAATGATACTATTTGCTGAACAGGTTATCAAAGAAAAAGATAGAAAGAGGGAAAAGTAAGGGAGAAAAAGCCACGTGGAAAGCTCTTTTGCTATCCCAAGGAAGTTTTATAAAAAATAAGAAATATTATTTTTAGAAAAGATAAGAAATATCAATGACTGAGATGAGAAATGCCAATGGTTAAAAAAAAGATTGCACCTAGTTACTGCACAGTCTATAGAGGGTGTGAAAATTAAATCAGCATGTGTAGCCGATTGGGAAGAACATGGTTATTTTGAGTTGTCATGGTCCATACAGTTGTAAAATAAAGTTGTGACATTTCCTATAAGTTTCAAGAAATCCAGCTTTGTTCAACAGAGAAAAAAATCATCTTCTATCAATTTGTTTTACATAAATAAAGGACCTCATAAAAAGGTAGAGTGAAACTTGTTAAATGGTTGAGAAGATTGAAAATACAGCAGCGTATACTTTTCTCCACAAACTAAGCAAAGTATCAAAGTTACGGCTGCAGAGATCTGTTCAGGATTCAATTGAATTAATTACAAACATTGGTTTTGTAGATAATTTTCATTATCCATTAGTCAAAAGGAAATGTTGCAGGACCTTACACTCAGAGAGCTTACTTCAGCTAGGACAAAAATTAACTTAGCAACATTTGTGTTTCTAAGCAGAATGTTGCAGAATTTTTTGAAAAGAAAAAAGTATAATATACACATGAAAAGAACAAAACAATTAGTATTATAAATATAAAGGGCTCTGCCATATGTTAAAAGCCATGGACATGGTCTATTGTTTACTTTTTGTCAGTACCTTGAGAAATGTTTATTTATGTATGATTAATCAGGAACTATGAAGATTCTCTGATCCTTGATCCCACTTTAGCAGGCAGAAGAGGCATGACTGTCTGAGCAGGAACAACTGCTTTCTGAAGTGGCAGATATTGCTTGTCCTTGCCGGATATTCTCATATGCTATAAATACAACGCAGCATTTCCTCTACAATAATTTCTTGTAATCCGTAGTTTAGAGGTGTGTCAGGGAAAGGAAATGCAATGTGTGTGGAATGAACTGGGGTGAGACAATGACCGATGCAGTGATTGTCATGTGGAATGGCTATGAAAGAATTTAAGTTGCCGGGTCAGTGTCACAGAACCACACAAATTAGGCAAGTCCAGTTAACAAACAATCAAACAAAAATATTTATTTTCCAAGATGGAAGGGGAGAAACTAAGTTTTGTTTTAACTGAAACCACTCTGGCTCCAACATATATTAACAATTCACAGGTTCAGGATGTCGGTCAGGAAATTAATACTATACCTCTGATTTAAGAGCTCCGAAGGTTTATGCCTGGTGACCCAAAATGTGCAAAATCACTCACCCATGTAATATGAGGTCTCTCAATCTGTACAGAAGATAAACCACAGGTGGTGTCCCAACCCACGGGGAGAGCCGCCAACGGCAGACCCGCTGCCCTGAGGGAGACCGACTCAAGATGGCCCCCCCTCGCTGCATTTCATTTATACCCAATTCGAATTTGACCTGTGGTCACATATGATCTTGTAGGTCCCTACTGGCCAAAGAGTTCAGCTTTGTCTCCCATCGACTGAAATTGCCAATGCCCTGCAGGCATCATTCAAACTGTGCCGGGAAGGCTTTCTCAGGGCCGGTGCGTCTGCCTCAGTCGGGAAAGAACTGAGGGAAAGTTGAAGACAGCTGTGATCAGATAAGAACAATTCAGACAATATATCTACGTGTAAAATGCAGTGGGAAATCTCACAAGGAAACTTTATGTAACTGAAAGAAAATTTTAAAGGCATTTTTTTTACTCAAGATATTTAAACTATTTAGTTGCCTTGCTTGGGCAACTATTACAGCAGCAGCAAAATGCACCTGTGTAAAATCAACGGGGGGGAGTAGGGAGGAGATAATTTTTTTCGGAGCTTGGAAACATTTAGATCACTTTTGCATGTTAGAAAGTTCAAATGCTTTAACATTCTATGTATTTTTCGTCGCAATCCACAGAGGATTTCTCATGCCTGTATGCATATGTCGTATAATTATTCCTCCTAATGAGTTTCACTTTATATAGATATTCTGTATAATTTTCATAGGGATGATTTCTTGTATGTACTCAAATAGAACTTGCAAAATGCTCCTCACATTCTGCATATTAACATATATATTTTATAGGTTCTGCCAGTATCTCGTACCCCAGAGAGCTCCCTGTGATTCCACATACTATGATTCTCCCTTCAGCCTCATGACAAATTTGTACCTCATTTCACCTGTTACCAAAATTACAGTGCCATTTGACAAAGGACTTAATGACCAACACTGACATTCCACATAACATAATGCCATGTCTCTGTCACATATTTCACGTTTTCAAAATCCATGGATACCCACTGAATAGCATACGTCTACATCCAGAACATCACTCCATGTTCCTCATATTGCCTATTACTTCCATGCTTCCCAGTGCAATGCTTTCATGTTTACATCTACACCACTTTCAAGGACACCACGGCACAGGATTTCCCAGTAACACTACCTGATAGTTTCAGATACCCATATAAGTCCAAGAACTTGTGCTGACTCCTGTAGAAGTTGTTTCAGCTGTCTACACAATAGCTGGAAGACATTCTGACCGTCGTAATGAATTCTGCTTTTTTTATCATGCCATTACTTCTAGCTCAACATATATTTATCATGCCAACTAACGAAGAGAGTATGTTCCTCCTTCTACTGAAGTCAAATGGAATTTTGCCTTCATTTTTCTTCCTCACTGTTGGGAAATCTCATTGTCAAGTTTCTCCCCGTGCTATCTCTTTTACACAGGCAATAATTCATTTTTTCTTAGTTATTACTGTTTCCTATAAGTGCTCTATGGTTTAGGATTTTTTTTGGATGTGGGAGAGGAGGAAATGTGGGAGAAGAAAGTTGCTATGAGCTCCTTGCTTTTGTGTTGTTACCTAGCAGAATGAGAAATACAATTCAGTTGTCGAGTATTCTTCCTTCTAATCTACTTCCTTGCTCCAATTGTGGCAATACAAGAAAGTGAAAAAATGAAATTGGTTTAAAAAATACCTTCAATGTTTACCCCTAAGGAAAATCTGATAATAAATAACTCTTGGTCAAGTAACGCTCTCATTTTTTTGTGTGTGGACACTTTATGCTGCAATTCTAGAAGCAGCTATGGATGCATATATTTGTAATAGCTCTTTATGAAAGACTAGATTCTTCACTTAGGAGACATCTTCAGTGTTTTATATTAAAGGAATAATTCTTGTTTGGACATGGTTTTAGTACTTTTTAAACTATTTTATCTTAAAGAGGCTCCTTCTTTTCAGACAGATTCAAATCAGTATTACAATTCTGTTTCATTTCCAGTGAATTTGGATGCCTGACTAAGATACTTCTTTCATATATTTCACATATTTTCTGGTCTACTTCAACTGAGTTTTAATTATTAGTGGGGCATTCTGAGAATTTGCAGTTTTCACTGGATGAATTTAGAAACCCAATAGATGACCATATATTGGAACCCTGGTTTTATTTTGAACAGTCTCAGGTTTTAATACCTTCTTTACTACACATTGAATTTTTAGCTTTGCTAATCATATGGGTAATTGACATTTCATATTACCAGACTTTGTTTTCACTTGCTTGAAACTTTGCTAAACTTTAATCACTTGAGGTGAGATTTTTTCATGCTGAGTATATATGTAACTGCAAAGTAACAGGAGGGTAAATCCACTGTTAAGCTCTGAGTATGAGAGAAAGAGCACTATGATTTCATGTTTATGATGGAACAACAAAGTCACTACTGATTGACTTTTTTTATAACACGATGAAAAACTTACTTCTGTACTGCAAGACATATGTTAAATCAGGTTTTATCTATTTACGTGGAACTGACTTAATCAAGTATAAAAAGTGAACATAAATTCCTTTATTATTCATGCTCTGATGGAACAAAAAATGTCACCACGTGCCCTAACCAAAACCAAATCACATCAGTACAATCAGTCTACTTAGTATAATGTTGGAAATATAGACTAAATCTTATTAATGCAATTATTCCTGAAGATGCAACTGGAGGCAGATGTTTGCCCCATTTAAAAGCTGTGAAAATTTCTAATTTGGAATAGTATAGTACCTTCACTTATAAAATCTTAAAATTTGGCATCAGCAGTTTTTGTGTGAGGCATGCTTTGCCATCATGAATACTTTCATAAATATGACCAATTTATGACATTGAAATATTGGGAACACAGAAACTATCAGATTCCCCTTAGGCTTTGCCCATTAAATCTCAGGATAGTTTACATTTATCAATTGCACTAAAAGCTTAAAAAATCATATACTACAGGAGAAAGAAGAGCTGGTAATTTGAGAATACTGGAGGACAGTCAGTTAAGATGAATCACTAAAGTAGATTTGCTATATGAGACTGATGGTGACTGGGACTATGATTAAAATATACAGGAAGCAGAGAAGCAGATCTAAGATTGGCAAGTGAAAAACTGAACTGGCCAAGCAAAGATGCTGAGTTAAGGTGTGGTGAGAATGAGTGAACGGAGACCTAACAGTGAACAAGCAGTCTTGAGCTGCCCCCTTCCTGCAGTCTTGAAAAGAGCTGAATATACTTAAATTTCATCACTCTTTTGTATCATATACTATACAACATAGAAATCAGTGTGCTTCTTAAAACTCCATGCACAGGTGCATGCGTACATCTGCATTAGATCAGGTGTCCGAAATTACGAATGTTTCTTAGCAACTTAAATACACATGAATTAAGCAACCTTAAACTGAAGAATTTATTTTCCGTAGGATCTTGCCTCGGTCATTACATTAACTGGATGCTCAGGAGATGACTCATTTTCTTCATGCATTGAAAAGTTTGAAAGCTTTCTAGTGAATGAGGCCACTTAGAATGGACGATTTCACCTTTAGGGAATGTTAAGTTTTGATTGTGAATAAACCTACAAAAATATGAGTACTTTTAAAAGGGGAGAGAAGTCCAAACATTTCACTGTGGCGTTTTGATATCACATTTTTAAACTCATATGCTTTGCAATATACTACGAATTTTTATTTTTTTATAAACAATGCTAAAATGCCAGATGCATTTATTATGTGAAACAAGTTCTCTTCTACAAAAGACTAACAAGAATTTAATTTCATTTTAATCTCTACAACTATTTTGAAATTTTTCTTCTTGGGCTCTGAAAAATAGTCTGTTATTCACAAAACTCAAAAAGGTGTATACCTTGCCAGGATCACATTCTATATTTTCCTGTTGCACAAGCTGTGTGAAGATAGGTGTGCCTGTTTTGGCTGGGATGGAGTTAATTTTCTTCATAGTAGCAAATACGGGGCTGTGTTTTGGATTTCTGCTGAAAACAGCGCAGGTTTCATCCCTAATTTACACCTGCAGCAAATAAATTGGACTTGTTAACACACACCCCTTTGTAAAGAAATTGAAAATGGAATAAATGAAATCCAGCTGTTAATAAAGTGAACGTATCTTATATGAGACAGATTAATAAGTGCACAGCTCAAATTGTGACTATCAAATGTCAGATATTAACAGAGGAGTATTGGTGCCAAAAAATTTGTGCCCAAATTTTAAAATTAATTCATGCAAATATTTTCCAAATATTTTGGGAAAATTTTCAAAAATATGGTAACCACAACAGAGACGAATGTTTATGAAGGCATTAGATAGTAAGGTTACATCAAAAGTTTGTAGTATGTAAAGTTGTAATTGCTGTATGTATTCCTTGTAGTGTGATGGCAGATCCCAACAGTTAACTCTGTTGGAAGCTGAAGTAAGTCTAACTGGGAATGAGTGGCAAAAGCACCCCATTGTGACTGGTCCAGAGGCTCCATGCATCCTGGCTAGAGACTACCTGCAGAGAGGGTATTTCAAAGACCCAAAAGGATACTGGTGGGCCTTTGGAACAGCTGCCTTGGAAGCGGAGGAAATTGAACCATTGTCTAGTCTGCGCAGTCTCTCGGAGGACGCTTCTGTTGTACGGTTCGTGAGAGTTCAAGAACAGGATGCTACTGCCAGGACGCTGCTGCCTCTGAGGAAATCTGTTTAAGAAACTGTAAGAAAAATCTCGGTACCACAATGTGTGACAGGAGTAACAAATGTGAGAGAAACAGCCCTGAGAGCACCAAGGTGAGAAGAGGGGAGGAAGTGCTCCAGTTGCTGGAGCAGATAGTCCCCTGCAGACCCTGGAGAAGACAATGCTGAAGCACGCTGTCCCTGTGTAGCCCATGGAGGACCAACACAGATCATGTATCCATGCTGCAATCAATGCAGGACACCATGGTGCAGCAAGCGGACATGCCACAAAGGAAGCCAGCCTGTGCAGAGCTAATGAATGAACAGATTCCTGGCAGCATCTGCAGTTTGTACAGAGCCCATGCAGGAGGAGGTTTTCTGGCAGAAACTGCGGCCTGTGGCATTCCCATGCTCTACGATGGACTGTACCACATAGAGAGAAGCCACACTGGAGCAGTTTCTGAAGGACTTTATCCTCTGAGAGTGTCTGTGTGCTGCAGCAGGGGAGAATTTTGAGGGGGAACAGGTGGCAGAGAGTGTTGCAGACTGACTATTCCTCATTCCCCTGTGCCACATGGGACAGGGGGGAGGTGGGGGGCCAGAAGAATAAGGAGTGAATTTTGTTCTGGGAAGAACACGGGAACCGTGGGCTTGGTTTCTTATTTTTTCTGACCATCCTACTATTTGTATTTGACAGTAAATTAACTAATTCAACCTATTTTGCCCATGATGGTAAGTGGTCAGTCTCTGTCCTTATCTCAACCAATGACCTTTTTCCACCTTAATTTCTCCTCCTGTACTCTTGCAGAGAAGGCAGACTGAGAGGGCCTGGATGGAGATATGGCAGCCAGCCAAGGCCTACTCAACACAGAGGAGGTGTGGGTAGAGTAGGTGGGAGTGGGGTGTGCATGTGCCTCCTGAGAATGCATGCTCAGCCTCTCTTCCACTTGCACTTTGGTGCATGGAGCTACCACAGCCTTGTCTCTCTGTAACTGCTAGATTTTCCCCTCCCTAACATAATGCAGCAGTGGAACAATTAATGCATATGTACGCTGGTTTTATTACTAATAGGAAGTAATGAAATAATAGTGGGTTTGTATTTTTAAATTCACATAGACATCTGTAGTCTTTAGCTTTGTTTCAGTTGTAGAAGCAGAGCTTTTTCCATCATACTTTCTGGTCCTAGTTTATAACTTTTCATCTTTATATATTTTAAGCATTCTTTCTTAAAGTTATTCTTCCAATTGCATTCCTGAGTGTGTTCCAAGTGCCATTTATTGTGCCTTTCTTGGAAAAGCTAGCAGTTTCTAAACTCAAAATATTTTGTTTACTAAGGGAACATTCCCAGTGTGATTTTGGTTAATTACAGCAGAAGTTTGATTCCCAGCCCAATTATAATGCATAGAAATCTTTGCAACACTATTTCAACTTGACAGAAGTAGAGTCTTGCTATATTTTGATATGCAAAAGGCATCATTTATGATTAGTAAATAATTTTTTAGAAAGAAAAAATGACTGGAAAGAAATAATGTTGTTTGGTTTGATTTCCACATACACACAGATAAACACCTAGTAAAAGTCTCCCTGTTTGCATCTTGCAAAAATGCATTGGTTTTCTTAATCGAGTGAAAATCTCCTTGATCCTGGCAGTAAGAAACTGTATTGTCTTCTCTTCCTTACTACAATCTTCTATAGAACATTTATTATTTAATAAGCAAATTTTAACTGGCAACTGAACCATTAAAGGTCAACAACATATAATTTCTTTTTTGTAGGTTGTTTCAGTCTAAACTGACATGAACTTAAATGATCGTGACCAATTGCATTGAAGAGAAATGGTAAAGAAACCCTGATAAATGCTCTAATTCAGAACTAAACTCTTGGGATCTTCACCTGCAAGATACTGTCCTGTCCCAGTCGGTAGGTAAGATTGAGCTTAACGTTTTAATACTCTGCATGGTAGCCAGGAACAACACCTCGTGAAGTCAAACAAATCACAAATTTCCTTAAATCTCAGCAGAACTACAAAAGACAGTGGCTTGGCAAAGCTTGTAACAATATTACTCTAATATGTCAAAAGTAATTTAGAGATGAAGAGAGTGGTGGAGGGGAAAAGAGAGGAAGGAAAAGACAAAAGTTACCACCACCCTTGGATGCACTTGTAGTGCTTAGGTGGCGAGTGCGTGCTGAAATCTTATGCTTCCCCTTTTTATAGCCCAGTGTGCCTGTCCCATAGGTAGGGGTTTGTCATCACTGAGCGGCCACAGTATGTGGTCAGAACTGTTCTAGAAATGAGTTGGTTGGTTGTGGAGGTCTTGGGGGTTTCACAGTCCCACTTCAGAGCTGACTGAGTGATAACTTTTCGAAGGCATCTATGTGCAGAAGACATACAGTCTTTGCATGTTTCAGGAATAGGGGAGTTGCCTCACAAGACAGTATCTTGCCGTCGCACATTCCATTCATTTGTCCCTGCTTGTGTCAAGACATGTTGTTGCAAAAATCACCCATTTTCACAGGTCTACAGAACCCTGTTGTTCAAATAGACATCTTGGCTTCTTCTTGGAGGTCAAGTTCTAGGGTGGTGGTTCTGATATAGTGAACACAGGGAAAAAAGGAGAAAAGAGAAGGAGAGGGCATGGATAATTGTACAGCGAACAACTATGCTAGTCATTAGAAATATGAAAGCCACAAGTAATTTTAGTCCTATTTTCATTAACCATGCCCCATCCCATGAGTCCCTTTAATTGTTCTTTTAGGGAATAACATTACCAAGTACTCCCTATCCACGAGCTTTCCTCTGAGCTTACGATGTCTCAGGGTTCCTACTAAGGAAACATCCTTCCTTGTCAATATGTTTGCTGGGTCCCCTTTGGGGTACGCCATCAGATTAAGAGATGGTAGCGTTTTAAAGGTAGTGTAGGCAAAGAAACCTGAACAGTACTCAGCAAATACCTGTGCACTTGTATAACCTTAACCTTAAGAGTAATTTTTTTATGTTCATTTCACATTCATTACCCTCCTCTGAGTCTTAGATTTAGTTATCAGCCTATAGCACCAACTACAAGTTGTTATGGGGAACATAGTGTCACAATACAAGTATGAGTCTCATGTCTGGCTGAGGAAGACCCTCCTGTTGCATGACACTGTTCAGAAATGACACCCTTGCTTTCTAAATTCCTTCTCAGACAGAAGTCCAGGTGTAGCTAGATCTAATCTTAGTTCCACACTTGGTCCATGTTCTATGTCTAAAGGATTACATGTGTAGGCACTTATCAGTAAACGTTTGCCTGCCAGAGCCCTCTCAAGGACTTTCACTGAGACAGTTTTGCAAAAAAAAGTTCAGAATTGCTGTTGATAAATAGACTTACTGGAAGAATAGAGCTCAAGTTAATAATGCATTGCTTTTGTTAAACAAAAAATTCTTTATTTTTCTGTTGCATTATTTTTGATCAGTTTTAGTCACAGAAATATGAATTGGCTACTCATCAATAAACTGAAGAAAAACTACAACATTATCTCCTTTAAAGATGTGTAAGTTTTCTTTCTTTTAAACAAAGATGCTGCATATCACTGTGATATTCTTGCACCATTTTATGAAGCAGCAACTGTATTATAATAACTTTGGTCTTCAAAGCTATGTCTCTTATTTACAACTGGGCAGGAGCACTATTTCATTCCTTTTGCTATTAGGTTTTTTTGTTAGTTGTAAAGTTTAAGCCATAAAACTCAATTTATCACTGAAATGATGGCATATGTCCATCAGTAAGAAGATAATTTCAGTCAAGAAATATATTTTTTTTTGCTTTGTAAATTACTATGTGCATATACTTTAATGGATGTGTCTTAACCTAATACACTATTCAACTTTTCTTATTATATCTAGAAAGTTAGTAGCTTTTGGATTTTAGTTGCAAGAAGAAATCGCAGGAGATTAATGAAAAGTCTCATTTCAAATAGTAGACGCAATTCGTTTTGCAGATCCAAGGGTTTCTTTGTTGTCTTTGTAGCATGACTGAGGTAACACTCAATTGTCTGTATACTAATGGGGCATAAACATGAGTTAGAGATCTGTGTGCAGGTGCAGGACTGTCATCTTGTTGGGATCATGGACACATGGTGACATGGCTCTTATGGCTGCACTGTTGCAATGGAGGCATATAGACTGTTTAGGAAGGACAGAAAGGAAAGACAAAACGAAGTTGCCCTTTATGTGAGATAGCAACTGGAATGCATGGATGTGTGCCTGGGGATAGATGAGGAGCAAGCAGAGAGTTTGTGGATTACGATTAAAGTAAGAATAAGGAAAAATGTGTCTTTACAATGGCTCTCTGCTATACACCACCTAACCAGTAAGAACAATGGATGAGACCCTCTACAGACAAATAGGAACAGTTTCATGATTGCAGACCCTGGACCTTATGCAGACTTCAGCCACACAGTATCTGCTGGAGGGACAAAAACCAGGACATAAGGACTCCAGAGGTTTCTGGAATGCAGTGATAATAACTTCCTCCTCGAAGGAGGAGGCAACTAGAAGAGCTGCTAAGCATACTCACAAACAAGGAAGGGTTCATACGGCGTGTAAACATAAAGGCAGCCTTGTCTGCAGTCAAGATACTATGGGCAGGAAGGAAACCAAAAAGCAAGCTCACAGCCCCGAAATCTAGGAGAGCAGACTTTGGCTTCCTCAAAGATCTGCTTGGAATTGTCCCATGCCTAAAAACCTGGAAGGAGGAGGGGGCCAAAGAAATCTAATTAACAGTCACAGGTCACCTCTAAGTTTGAGAGCTCCATCGCAATGAATGAGAAAGTGAGACAAAAATGCGAGGACAACTGTGTGGATGAAAAAGAACTTTCTCATGAAACTACAACACATAAAGGACAGTTGCAGATGGTGGAGGCAAGGACAGGTAACCAGGAAGGAATCCTGAAGCATTGTCTGAGATATTAAGTTCAGAAAGCTAAAATGCAGATAAACTTGAGTCTGGCTGAGGCAACAAGAAAGGCTTGTATAATTACATAGGAGACAAAAGGAAGACTAGGGAAACTGTGGGACCATTGCTCAATGAGACGGGGCCCTAGGTACACAGAACATGGAAAAGATGAAAGTACCTAACGAGTTTGCGTCACATTTTACAAGCAAAACAGGTATTTGGAAAGCCCAGGTTCCACAGACTGGAATGACAGCTGGAGTAAGTACTCTTGGTGGAGGAGGATCAGATCAGGGAATACTGAAGCAAATTGCATATGCATAAGTCCACAGGCCTTGATGGGGTGACCCCAGGAGTTCTGAGGGAGCTGGCAGGTATCCTTGTGAGGCTAGTCTTGATAATCTTTGGCCAATTGTGACTGGGAGAATTGCCTGAAGACTGGAGAAAGGCAAACGTCACTCCTGTTTGTCAAAAAGGGTAGGAAAGGAGACTCAGGGCAGTGAAGGCCAGGGAGCTTCACTTCAATCCCTTGGAAGGTTGTAGAGCAGCTAATCCTGGAAAGCATTTCCAGATACATTAAGGACGAGAAAATAATCAAAAGCTCCTAAAATAGTTTAATCAAGTGGAAGTCATGCTTGACCAACTTGAAGAACTTCTGTGATGAAGTGACTGGCCTGCTAGATAAGAGGAGAGCAGTGGATATTGTGTACTCAGAGTTCAGTAAGGTCTTTGACACTCCCACAAGATCCTCAGAGAGAAGTTGTTCATGTAGACACTGGATCAGCAGATAGTGAAATGTATTTAAAACTAGCTGAATGTATTGACTCAGGGGGTAGTGGTCAATGATACAAAGTCTTGCTACAAGCCTGTGACCAGCTCTGTACCTGAGAGATTAATACAGTGTCCTGTCTTTTTTAACATCTTCATTATTTGTCTGGATGACGGGACAGAGTGTGCCCTCTGCAAATTTGTTGGACAATAAGCCAGAGGTTTGTGCTGCCATGTACAGGGACATGTACTCAGTACAGGTGACACCACACTTGAAGTAGTGTCCAGTTCTGGGATATTCAGGATATTGCAGGACCTCATATATGTGGAAAGGCTGAGACAGCTGGGACTATTCAGCATGGAGAAAACAGCAGAAATAACTGAAGGGAGGGTGCAAAGAAGAGGATTATACATTGGCTCTGCTGCTCCTCCCTCCTCAGACTTTTCCCGTGCTCCAGCATGGGGTCCCACCCATGGGAGACAGTGCTTCAGGAATGAACAGCTTGGGTCCTCCACAGAGTCACAAATCCTGCCAACAAACCTGGTCCAGCATGTGCTCCTCTCTCCACAGGCTACAGGTCCTCCTAGAAGCCTGCTCCCACATGGGCTTCCAACAAGAGTCACAGCCTCCTTTGGGGACCACCTGCTCCTTTGTATAGTCCTCCACAGGCAGCAGGTGGATATCTGCTCCAACATTAACCTCCATGCACTGTGGGAGGACAAAGTACTTCACCGTGACCTTCACCATAAGCTGCAGGAGAATATCTGCTCCTGTGCCTGGAGCACCTCCTCCTGCTTGTTCTTCTCTGACCTTGGTGTCTGCAGAGTTGTTTCTTTCAGATATTCTCATTACTCTCCTGGCTGATGTTGTGTAGCAGCTTTTTTCCCCTTCTTAATGAAGTTATCAGTCACAAAAGCAGTACCGCCATCACTGATGGGACTACCCTTGGCCAGCAGCCAGTCTGTTTTGGAGTGTATTGGAACTGGCTGCATCAGACATGAGAAGGTTCTGGCATTTTCTTACAGAAAACGCTGCAGTAGTCTCCCCACTACCAAAATCTTGCCAGGTAAAACTAAAATAGCTTGCACTACATTTTCCATCTTGCTTGAACCAGTAGGCACAGAGATCAACAAACTGACATTGAAGGAAGGTATCTTTTCAAAGCACTAAAATGACATTGGGTCAGCTGAAGTTTGTAGACCTCTGAAATTTCCTGAGAACTGGAAGTTATGACAGAGTAAATTCAAACTTCTCTGGCATGATACCAGACCTCATCATTACTTAAGCTTGCCAAGTTTAAATTATGTCCTGTATCTAGGACAGTCCCAAAAATAAAACTGACTTTTAAAAGACTGTAACTATACTGTGCTGCCCTAGGACAGCAAGCTTGTAACCTGTGAATTGTTTTACCGTTTTCTACTGGGTAACTTCAAGGTTGGTGGGCCATTTTTTCTCGTTGTTACAATAGAATAGAGAAAGAGAGTCAGCTTGTGTTGAAGAGATTCAGATTTGTGTTTCTGTAGGCATTTCTACCACGGTTTTGATAGCTGAATTATTAGAATGTAAAAAAATGGTAAAGTGTGAGTCACTAGTCACAAAGTCAACAAATAAATTTTCATTCTTAAAGTCATTGAAAAATCTAGTTCCATTCATTTATGAATAGTTGCTTTTCCCAGATTGATAATTTTTCCCCATTTCTTACTTGCATAGAATTTTCTAATGTCTCATGTCATTGTCAAGCAACAGCAGGGTTTTTTAAGCTTTTAGACCATATTCTTTCAGTTGTATCCACGTGACACAGAGGCAGAATTTTGGTGGAAATCTCTGAGAGAAAGCAACTTGCCTAAAGGCACCGTCAGTTCCAGATTGGTGTCTAACGTCTTGTAAGCATTTAGTATAAATTAAAGCCAAAAAGTCGTTGGGGAAATCACTGTGTTACAGTAAAAAAAGTAAAATGTGATATGAACCAAGTTGTCATGCTGCTGCAGAAGTCCATTGTTTTAACCCTACCCCTGCGGTCTTTCGCCACTTGTGATTGCTAAAGCTGAAGTTTAACTAATGTATTACTAGTTTAGTCATTAAACCATGTGGAACCATTTGGACTTGACAAAAGTAGGAGGAAATTACAGGAAAGATAATTTTGGCAGGGGGCATTGTGACCACTGACCTGTGGACCACCTGCAGCAATTATACCACGTACTCAAAAGATAAAGGCAAAGAACAGAACATGCATTCCAGTTTGCATACTAGGCGAAGAAATCTAGACCAAACACAAAAACATTTCATATGTATGAGAAAGATTAATACGTTAATGGTTTATGTATAAATAACATAAACACTGGCAGCACATGGTTGTGCTGTCTTTGGACGAACACCCATATCTGCACAAATATGCAACAGAACACCTCTGCTCTTTGTGTACATTCACACTGGGTAAATGAACTCTCAGTTGTGGAGCAATAACTTTTGAGTACAAAATGCAAATTGTGAAGTGTTCTGAGGGATTACAGTAAAATCACTGTAAAGATTAAATCTGAGGAGTCTTTAGCACTACAAAGTCAACTGATTATTTATGTTTCTAAAAATGCATTAACCAATACTTAAAAAGAGAAAAAAGGTTAATGTACTAGTCACATGGACAAACTAAAAGGAACTAATCTATTCACGGATAAAAGCATTATGGTATACATTTAGCAAAGCAATGTGTATGTAAGAGATTACTGGTCAGCAAACTTATCACGCTGTGTGCACTACTGGAAAAAGTATATTTTTAATTTGCTTATGTACTAAAAATTCCTGTTATAACTGAAATAACTAATCTACGGTCCTGGATTCATTTCCCAAAAGAGAAAATTGTGCCATGACAATAATATTCTGGGTTCTGATTCAACTGGTTTTAATAATGTGTTAAGTGTTACATCAAAACTTCAGTGACGTATGTGTGTGCAGAAACTGACTGAGCAGTCCATGCTGTATAACAGCTAAATAAAAGGAGTCTAGGTCAGCTATGTCGAGAACTCTACATTGTTGAAGATGGAAAGTTTTGTTCTTGTGAGTGCTGTAAAAACATAACTTCATACAGGTATGTCTCAAAATATGCTTTTCAGTTCAACAGCGGATGATAGAAACTAAGTTCTGCATAAGGGTTTTGCAAGAAGTACATACAATGTTTTTAAAACTAGCTATATTCCTGACTGAGGCATGTTGCAGCAATGGGCAACCACCCAAAGTTCTAAAAAAAAAAATCAGTTTGGATGAGTGCTGAGATACCACATTTCTTTGATGGGAAAAAATCAAGCTAAAAATCCTCAAAAGATCTTTTGAACTATTATGTTGATTTTTACTTTCAATTAAGTCAAATATATTTAAAAAAACTTCTGTTGTGATATTTCATTTTTTTATTCCCATCACAAATCAAGAGAAGAATAACATAGATGCTAACAAGTGCTGTTTACGTTGTAAGCTGTCCAGTGTAGTCCCATTAATTGGATGTGCTACTGAATTAACAGTTGTGTTATGGTAGTCATTAGGCTCTCCAGCTCCATCATAGTGAAAGTTTTCCAATGAAAAGATTCAAATTATTCATGGTCTAAATATAAGATATAATCTGCTTTTTGCTGCCTACTTACGAACATTTGGAGAACCAGATTGAATGAGAAAATTACTAATTAAACTTTGTTGATAAGACAGTGTATAACAAGAAAAAAATGGGTCAGTGGTTGCACTACTGAAATAGAGATTACAAAGATACAGTCTCATTCTGTCTCTCTCAGCTAATTTAACTAAACTGTTTATTTTCCCTTTCCTTCACTTCCACGTTGGAAGAATTAGCATTTCTTTACTTCCAACCCAGTTTTGCCTTTAGAAGATTGGACAATTGAGCAGCAGCTAAGATCTCTGGAACAAGAAATAGGCTTCATTTTGCTATTTAAGTGCAGGAAGAAAGATTGCTAGCCATTAAGTAATTGATACAAAAACGGTATAGAGTCATTTCCAAAATGAAACAGGCAAGAGAATGTATAAAGAGCTGTATCTGCTTCAGACGATCATACAACTTAATTCAAGCAAGGAAACAGAATGAGTAAACCATATCTATCAACATGCACAAGAGAAAAGCAGGTGAAACTAGATCTTAGCAAAACCAACTATGCATCACTGGAGTGCCATTGGCAGCTGATCCTTCTCAATAACACTAGTCACAGAATGTGCGAAAAGTTTTAATTACTGAAACATCCTCATTAACAGCTAAAACAATAAATTTACTATCACAGCTCTTCTTTCTGAACCTTAAATCAGAAACACTAAAATTTAGATAGAAAAAGAAGGTGTCATGTTATTAAAAAAAAGATTTCCTCTACAGATAGTTTTCACTTGATCAAGGCCTTCCTCTGCACTGAAATACTTCACAACTTTATTTTTTAAGTGGTTGAAAATTCTGTTTAAATGTAGATATGTGGAATTCTAGATATGTATTGATTTCTGTTAGGTCTTAGCTAACTGGTCAAAAAGAAAGAAAAAAGCAAATAATTTCCAAAGCATTAAGTACTTTGGCTTAGCTCTTGACAAGAGTCACAAAAGCAAAAGCTAATAGAATCTCGTCAGTTTCAGCCATAAGTTTTGTCACCCTTTAAGTTTCACTCTAAGTATCCACTTACCACAGAATTTAAAATATGAGATATTTTTAGTTATCTGTCATAATCATTTCACTGTACAAGCCTGAGGAGAAAATCCTTAACCTGATACTATTAAAGTACAAGAATCTGTTATTATTTTCACTCCGTGTTGTATATAAAATGAAACAGTTAATCATCAGTATTTTAACGTTATTATTGTGGTGAAAACACACACTTCCATAAAAAATTTAAGGATATCCATTAAATGGAAATGTTACAGAATTTCGTTATCAGTGCCTTGAGAACTAGAAAAACAATACTTGGAGCTTCATCTTTGTTGTATGATGTAATAGTTTGACTTGACAGCTGGAAATGGTCAGAGGCTCAAGACTACCCACACATACGCCTGCTTCCTCCTTACTCTTCCATAAGTGGTTTCCAATTGCCCTTGTTGGAAGAAGACTCTGAGGGAGAAAAATTGCTCTCAATCTCTACACCCAGTCCTACATTTTTCCAGAGTGTGCCAGATTATCCGTCCCACTCACTTTCTCCGTCCAGTCTGGTAGCCCACTTAGAAAGGTGATATGGAGCAGTTTGGGCACTTATAAAAAACAAATTTCTGTTCTGACCCAGTGCACATTAGCATGAAACTATCATCAGTTGACCTTGAGGTGAACTGAAGATAAACCAAACCAACAAATTTTTGAAAGTCTTGTACAATGATTCCCTTCAACATGTGTTAAATGTAGGTTGCTTTGACTATCCAGATAGTAGTACTCAAGATCAAATTAGCTCATACAAATGTAGTAACCACAGCCTCCTACTCAAATGGGACAGAACCTTCGTCCTACAGTGAGCATCTAAAAAGGTTGTATCTACCTTTGCAGCTTAGGTGAGCCAGATATTCTCCTCTCTGCACATTTATTTAGCATCAGTAATAGTGACTGTGTAGCCATGTAGCAAGTGAGATAAGTGTATTGATCTGCAGGAAGACAGTTTTTCCTCTTTTGGTTCAGCCCATTCTCAGCCAACGGACTGAATTCTCCAGAAGCAGTGTGTCCACATACTTACTCAAGCTGATGCAAAGTTGGGGATGACAAGGTTGGCCCGATCAGTGACAGAAAATCCTTAAAACTGATTATTCTGACTGAATTTACACATATAGTTAGTATAAGTTTAACGTTATCATGGAATTAATTAATCTAGCCCTCCCAATTATAAGTGCATAAAAGTCCTTCTCAATCAGCTTAGATCACAATTTTATTCTTCTCCTGGAAGTCATAAAGAGGGAAGGAATCGTAATTAAGAACACTGTTATGATCATTTGAAGATGGAGCAGCATTCAGATAGTGTATCAAAGTTGCATTTCATGTGCTGCTGCTCTGTAATAATGAAATAGTCAAAAATTGTAGGTCACTGGAACAGCCATGGTGCTATTGGAAAGTTTACCAGAAGAGAGAGAGCAAGTTCCACAAATCCTAAGTGGCATGGAGAGGGAGAGAGCGAGAGAGTTTTTTAATTAACGCACTCACGCCATAACACAAAAATCGACATTTTTAAAATATATTCATGTGCTTTTATCTAAGTAGTTATATCTCAGAAGCAAAGATTTAAAGTCTTGATATACACAAAGTGAAAGGCCACCTTTCTCTGAGAAATCTCATTGATAGAACAGTGATAAGCGCTAGGACTGCAGAAAAGTAGAAAACATAAGTTGTTTGAAACAAGTACTGAAATATTTTGGCAATGATAAGAGAATCCTAATTCCATTTCCAAGACGAAGCCAGGTCCTCAGTCAAAAATAAATTGGCTAAGATAAAAAATTATGTTTGGGCTCACTGCCTTACGTAAATGTACAAAAATTAACATGCTTTCCACACAAGCACATTTTAGAATAAGAAATTTATTTAGAATAAAAATACTGGAAGCTGCTGTGAAATAAAAAAACCCAACCCAGCAACAGTTTAATGTGGCAAAGGAACAGCAATTAAAAGAATAAAGAGCATGACTGGTTTCCAAAGAATCTAACACACTGAAGACATTGCAGAATGTATTTTCTTTCAGTGTTGTCACAGTAATTTTTGACAGTGCTGCATATGACTTTGTCCCTTACTAGCCAAATACTTCTCACTAGATAAGTCTTCGTATATACATGTAAAAAAAGTCACACATTTTCTTGGGCTTTCCATATTACTGGAAACTCAGTTAATTGTATGTACAAGTACTGCTAGAATCTTTATTAAAAACAAACGAGCCCAACTAGGCTAATACTAAAAAAGTTCCCAATGCATTGCAGTACAATTTGAGGGTAAACAGTAACATTTGTCCCTAGAAAGATTATATTTTTCCTCTCCTTCAGAAAAGTAGTGATACAAATAAAAGTATGACTCCTGAGATCTGCCAGCCCAAAACCACAAATATTTGATTTGGTCTGTAATGAAATGCCTGTAACAGTAATTGGACCATCAGTTAGAGTACAAGTAAAAATACTTTTTCAGTACCTTCAAATACATTCAATAATGGTAATAAAGGTAACCATCTTTAAGTGAAAGTCTTAAGTATTCAAATGCAGAGAGCAGTTAAGTTCAGGCAAAATGCAACTAAAAAAGAATAAAAAATCTTTACCTCCAAATTTTATCGACTACATATCCTCATCCTTCGCCATAAACTCTATGAAACAAGTAGCCTTTTCAACATTCTGAAAGTTCATTACATCTAATCAATATCGGACCAAGAGCTAATAAACTCCAGGGACTGCACGGAGACCATCCATCTCTAAGCACTTCCACAAGCCACCATTATGCAATAGAGGAGAAAATAACTCTGGACACACACAAAGTACATTTAAAAAAAAACAGAAAGTAGCTTTAGGCAGAAGACATGCCTATAACACACAAAACCTACGTTGCTTTTATTCTGACTCTTGCTAAGGAGAGAAACAAAATTACCTCCCCTGTATTTCTTTAACTATAGCGTCAGTGGTTTTCTTTAAACAAACTTGTTCTAGACTATAAAAGCATCTACAAGGAATCATTTAGTGTTCATGACTTTTTCTGCAATCTATCAAATTCCATGCTAACTACTTATCAATGCATTTCAAATTGTATTCAAATAATGGTTAAACAGAAGTCTCCACTTCAGATAAGCACTAGGAAATCTTTCTGTAACAAAAGAACCTGAACAGTGCTACCAAAGTTCTAGTGATGTTTCAACGTCTTTGTCTTAATTGGCCATAGATTCATTCAACTACCTATCTTCGGGTGTGTTCCTCAGCTACCAATATTGGTCAGATTCAAGATACTTATCATTTATGAATGGATCTTGAACAATTAGTGTTTCAGATTGACACTTTCTTAAAACCTGAACCCATGATTCCAGCAACTTCCTTCCAATGTGTCCTAACAATAATTTCTAGGTCTGGATTTTTTCAAAGCTTTCAGCACTAACCCAGTGCTAGAAGAACAGAATTAAAATGCCATTTTCAGGTATTTTTGCTGTATTCAAAAAATAAAACCTTTATCTCTATTGACAAGAAAAAAATATACTTTTAACTGAGATAATAAAGGGTGAAGTAATAATTTTCTGAAGAGATACAGAACAAGGCAGAACCTCTTAGAAGGAAGGGAGTTTTTCTGCTTGAGACTCACTCTTCAAGAGCAGCTGCACATCATTTTAAGTTACATAGTGGCTTCACCTATTTTTCTAAGAATATTGCTACTTAATGTAACTAACCAAACATGCACATTTTAGATGTCATTCTTCACTTCTAATTTTCTCCTTGTGCTTGGACTATTACAAACAATATTCACTTCAGAACAACAGAACACATAGAGAAGAAAATGTCTATGTAGAAATACTCACTTGATGCCATTTTCTGTCCATTCCAAGTCTCGTAAAAGTTAGTGAAGAACCTGTAAGATTGATAGAAAAATGTCTATGCTTGGACAGTTTGGAAATGTGGTGTGTTGCAGGAACTACACAGGAGTGTTGGGGAATGGCTGCAAGATCTCGGACACGGCTCGCTGGAGAACTTATGTGAGGCCCAGTTGACATAAGTTAGCTAAGGTAGGCAGCAGAGACGTGCCGAGTCATGCTGACAAGGTACATAGATCCTGTCCATGCGCTCCTCTCGTTAAGCTCATCGGTTACTATTTTCTACTACTTTACAAACCTGCACTCCCTCTGCTTTCTCAGGCTCAGCACTTATTATTCCCAATTACCTTATCTTGCAGGTGCTGGGAACTATGTAAGGCATGAATTGTTGAATCCTGTTAACTCTTCCCAGTCCTTACTTTCTCACCCATCCACAGAGGAACATGATAATGTGACCCTTTAGAGCTTAGCCTATGAGAAAGTGCCTAGCATGCATAATTAGCTGGTAACAGTATAAAAGGTATACTTGTGTTGCAATAAAGTTGAAGCTTGCTTTACCACTCACATTGAGTCGATCGCTTGTCTTCCCTCGCTCGTCGCACAGGAGTAACCAAGAAATCCTACCAAAAATCTCTTTTTAGCATTTAATAAAAATTTGGAGGTTGAGTTTGTTTGTTTGTTTGACTTTTTTTAATTATCACTTACAATTGATAGAGCTTATCATTCTACTTTTTTATTAAAGGACTCTGGGGATTGTGGGATAACACTTGCTCTGGACTCAAAGTTAACAACTGAAACACTTTCGAGTTACGTAAAAACATACCCTGCATAACATTTGTCTTTTCACAGTTAAATGGGCAGTGCTGAAAAGTACATCTTGCAGTATGCTCTATTTAAACCTAGAGAAATGGGGAAAAGTTACAATACTTGGACTTCTGTTTCAATAAAATCCAAGAGGCTTTTTGCTTGTTTATTTAACGGTATCCAATTTCCCCCCTACATTCACTTCACTTACTCTCTTTGCAAAATGGAAAAGAAGGAAAAAAAACCCCACGTGTCTTAGCATGGTTGACATTTGTTTTCAACAGAGGCATGTAAAAGTTCCTATTTTGTCTAAACTCTTTTGACACACCCACGCATAATTTGTTGCCATTACTTCCCATTACTTTGCAAAGTAAGAAAGGTCCAACCACAGCCATCACAGAAGGAGGCTTCTGCCTGGAGCGGGGCTGAAGGCCGGGGCCAGGCGCTGCTGCTGGAAGGGTGTGGCATTGTGCCCCACAGTGCTGTTGGCAACACCTGTTGGCTGCAGGGCAGAATCATGCTGTTGTATTGTGTGTTATCAGCTTATGATGTCATCGATGGTCATGAGTCTGAGCTGGTACTTGTATGTAGCATTTCTGTCATTCTGACACCCCGGTCAGCATATTCCAGTATTGATTAATAACAATCTATCGGTAAGATGGGGGGGATACCTTCACCTGCTCTTTCACATCCCCTTTTTCCTTCTGGTTGGTTACAACACTTTTTGAGAATTTTGAATATCCTGGGAATGTTCAGGTCAGTATACTCCTGTTGCTAGGTCTTGTGAATGTTTTTCAAGTCCTGTTCAGGGTCAGCAAAAATTGTTTTAAGAATACCACCCAGGGATTTTCCCAGAGGCTGAATAGTCAGGGCTGGCA
>VXBL01009750.1:26169-45097 GCA_013400195.1 Aramus guarauna
TATGATCCTCTTGAAGGGACTTCTAAGTCCTTTTTGCAAGAGGTGAGTATGAATATGATGAGCTGGATTAGAGGGGCCCTGCCTCCAGCCAGGTGGAAGAAAGGGACAACAGGGTGTATTGGACTGTGTGGATCCAATGGCCTGGCACATCAGACCCACAGGAGTACAAGGCTCTAGTGGACACCAGCGCACAGTGTACTGTAATACCATCGAGTTATGAAGGGGTGGAACGCATCTCTATTTCTGGTGTCACAGGGGGATCCCAACAGTTATCTCTGTTGGAAGCTGAAGTAAGTCTAACTGGGAATGAGTGGCACAAGCACCCCATTGTGACTGGCCCAGAGGCTCCGTGCATTCTGGGTATAGACTACCTGCGGAGAGGGTATTTCAAAGACCCAAAAGGCTACAGGTGGGCTTTTGGAATGGCTGCCTTGGAAGCAAAGGAAATTGAACCATTGTCTAGTCTGCACAGTCTCTTGGAGGACTCTTTTTTTGCAGGGTTGCTGAGGCTTGAAGAGCAACAAGTGCCAGTTGCTACCACAACTGTGCACCGGTGGCAACATAAAGCAATCATTGTTTTTCTGTTCTTCTTTACATTTCCATATTTTTCAACATTCGTCTTGTGCTTATATCCAGGTATTGCATGGACAAAGTTATTTTTCTTTTTGTGCTGTGCTTTGGATTCAGGATGAGAATACTGTTGCTATCACACTGATGTTTTAGTTGTTGCCAACCAGTTAAGATCCTTTCAGCTTCTGCTAATGACCTGCAAATGAGAAGGTGGAGCTGGGTGTGAGAGAGAACATAGTACAGCTGACCCAAAGTGTCCAAAGTAATTTATATACCATATGATGTCATTCTCACCATGTAAGTGCCTGGGATAAGACGAATGAAACTGGAGAGGATTAAAGTGGTTTTGTTTGTGTTCCCAGGTTAACTGTTATGTGTGATTGAGCTCTGCTTTCCTGGAGATGTAACACATTTACGTGACAATGGGAAGTGGTGAATTGAGGCTGGGTGAGAAAGCAAGGACTGGGAAGAGTTAACAGGATTCAAACAGTTCATGCCTTACATAGTTCCCAGCCTCTGTGTGGAACAAGAGTAAGATAAGAGAATAAGGAAATAAATAAGTGCTGAGCTTTAGAGAGCAGAGGGAGCGCATGTTTGTAAAACAGTAAAAAATAGTAACGAATGAGCGCATGAACAGGATCTATGTACCAATCATAAAATGATTGTCGGCCCATGGACAGTAGCTATAGATCAATCATGCAATGAATGATTGGTGGCGCGTGGACAGGTTGAAGAAAGTATGTAAGTACATGAAATTACATAATAAAGGTCTTTGATTCACCCTCAGTCAGAGTCCATGCATCAATCCACCACAGTGAATTAGAGGCCTGTATCTAGTGATATGAGCCCAGGCTCAGTTCTTGTTCTAGCGTTAGTCAACCTTTTCATCAATGACATGGAAAATGGTAAGAGCGTACTCTCAGCAAACTTGCTGACAATGGTAAACTGGTAGGAGTGGCTGACACACCAGAAGGCTGACCTGCAATTCAGTGAGATCCTGACAGACTAGAGAATTGGGCAAAGAGGAACTATATGATATTCAGTAAGGTGTTATATATGATATTCGTAGGGTCCTTCACCTATGGAAGAACAACCCCAGACACAAGTACCAGTGAGGTGTTGACCTGCTGGGAAGGAACTCTGTGGAGAAGGATCTGGGTGTTCTGGTCAGCTACCTCTCCATGAGGGCAGTGATGTGCCCTCATAGCTAAGAATGCCACAGGTATCCTGGGATGCATTAAGAAGAGTGTGGCCAGCAGATCGAGGAAGGTTATCCTCCCTCTCTGCCCTGGTGAGGCCACATCTGCAGCACTGTGTCCAGTTCTGGGCACCCAAGTTCAAGAAAGACAGGGAACTGCTAGATAGAGCCCAGCAGAGGCTACAAAGATGGTTTGGGGAGTGGAGCATCTCTTGTATGAGGAAAGGCTGAGGGAGCTGGGTCTGTTTAGCCCGCAGAAGAAAAGACTGAGAGGGGATCTTATTAATGCTTATAAATATCTAAAGGGTGGATGAAGAAGGGGCCAGACTCTTCTCAGTGGTGCCCAGTGACAGGACAAGGGGCAGTGGGCACAAAGTGGAACACAAGACATTCCATCTGAACATGAGAAAAAACCTTCTTTACACTGAAGTTTCCAGAGCGCTGGAACAGGCTGCCCAGAGTTTGTGGTCTCCTTCTCTGTAGATGTTCAGAAGCTGCCTGGAGGTAAACCTATGTAAATTTATGTAGGTGGTCCTGATCTAGCAGTTGGTTTTGTCACCGAAATTGGGGAATAAACCTAGTAACACCAATGTAGTGTTAAAAGGCAGGCATTCTTTATTGCAGCGCTGGATGCACGGGGCATATCACCACCCAACGTGCATGCCAGGTGATCACCAACACACAGGTTATGTAGGATCAAAATATGCACATTCATTGTTTTTCTCAGAAAAGGCAGTCCTATGATAATAATTTCTTGGAATTCATTTACATATTCTCCTCCCCTTTACTCATGCTCAGTGATTTGAGTCAGTGGTCCTCAAGGGGTCTCTGGTGGTCATCAGTGGTTGCGCACCCGTGTCCGCTGGACGACCCTCTTCTTGCGGGCATGCGCAGTATCCTTTCTGTGGACGCACCTGTCCATAACGGCTTACTTCATAAGATTAATATCTCTGAACCTATTGTTCGGTAGGGACTGTACATGGAACATAGCAACACTGTACCTTGCCATGGTCAGTTAGTTCCATTACCTTGGTTACAAAACTAATTATCTCAAACTGGTTCTATAGCTTTTGTTTCACGGCCTCTATCCTACGGTTACAGTTTGGACTAGATGATTTCTACAGGTTTCTTGCAACCTCCACCAGTCTGTAAATCCCTGGTTCTTGCTTTGCTTGTGCATAGGACTTTTTCTTTACCTATTGAACTGTCTTTATCTCAACCCACCAGTTTTTTGCTTTTTACTATTCTGAGTCCCATCAGGAAGGACTGAGCAAATGGCTGTGTGGTCCTTAGTTGACAGATGGGGCAAAACCATGACAAATATGTCCCAAGCACAAATCAATACTGATTAAGAAAAAAATCATTTCCCAGTCATTTTTTAATAAGACAATGTATATGATTTTGATAAAATGGTGCAGAAAACTAAGGACAAAATTCATTATATGATGGATAGGGAAGAATATTTCATTTGAGACAACAGTATTGACGTTGATGACACCTTTGAGTACCTAATATAAACAAAGCAACTAAAAGTTCATGTTGGCCTAAGATTTACTGCCTGAGTGGCAGGGGTCTACAGCTGGCAGCAGGAATGGCTCAGCAATCAATAGCAGACAAGGCAGCTCAAATGATCTAGCTGTGTAAAAACACCTATAGAAGTAGATGTAATATTATAAGAGCAATACAACATCAAAAGCTTGACATGGAAAAAAATTTTGTCACATTAATTTGTCTTTCAGAGAAAATAAATTCCCAGCCCAGAAGAATACCTAGTGTCAAAAACGAGGGATGTGACAGAGAGACACTAGCAACAGTTATGATCATAGCAAATCAGCAACACAATAGTCAATCAAAAAAGCTGCAGGTTTACTAGAGAAGACTTCTACATCTCTGTACAAGACTTTGAGCACAGCTTAGACTGTCAAATAAGAAATCAATCTTATTGGTACAGAGATGAAATAGGGGACCTGGAGCTACTTAGATAAGTCAACAAATGCAGGTACAGCTCGAAGTAAAGAGCAGTCTTGTAATTCAGAAGTGGTTAATCGTAATTTTTATGTTTTAATATCTGTTCTCCCTTTAATACACACTGTCCTGGTTTCAGCTGTGATGTGGTTTAGGCCCAGCCAAGCATCATGCGGCCCCTTGCTCATCCCTCCCCTGGCAGACTGGGGGGGAGAACGGACAAAAGCAAAAACCTCGTGGGTTGTGGTAAGGACAGTTTACTGGGTCAGCAAGGAGAGGGAAACAATCAGCAACAGTACTGATAACAGATATATGCAATGAGTGATAACAGAAAGCAATTTACTGATCCCATGGCTGACCAGACACTCAGCCCATCCTGGAGCCACGCTGAACCTGCCCCTCCCTGACTAGCCCCTTTTTATAGTAAGCATGGCGTCACATCGTATAGAATAGCCCCTGGCCAGCCTGGCTAACCTGGCCTGGCTCCCTGTGAAATTATCTCTATCCTAGCCAGAGCCAGAACAATATGCTATATTAGTTGCCCTTTTTCCATGTTCTGCTGATTTGGAATTCAAGTTTTAGGTTCTCCTATGGCAGTGTGGCAGGATTTGCTTGTAAACCAGCTGTGGTACTCCTTCACTGCAATTAGTTGCTTAATTGGTGTTATGGACACATCTTTTTTACTTTTTCCTCACAACTGATTCACAGAAGAGTGCAGTTTTGGAAGAACATATAGAATTATAGAATATCATGAGTTGGAAGGGACCCATAAAGATCACTGAGTCCAGCTCCCTGCTCCTTGCAGGACTACCTAGAGCTAAACCATATATAATGTTATGTGAAGTTTGGGAAGAAAACTGCAACTCATAGCCACAATACCAAGGAGCCATGGAAGCCTACTTAATCAAATCAAAGAATCAGTAACTGCTGACTAACATACCCAATTACTCCTCCTTTACCTTTAATGTTACTTGGAGTTTTTTTGCTGTATGTGAATATCTAAGATGATACCTCTCTCCATGGTGATTTAAGTATGTAATGTGAAAACAGGAATTCAACAAATAAAAAGAAGACAAAAATTTTGCCACATTGGGGATATTAAGCAGATTATTAATTTCTTCTGCAGAAATCAATTCAAGAGAACCATGGGTAGCACTATACTATCATTTCCCCAGTCTTTATGTAGCACAGTTTCATCATTATACTGTCTTTAAGTGCTGATTCATTACATTGCAGTTGCAAACTACTGGCCAAACTGTAAAATCATTTCACTATTTAATTGCAAGCTCCTGCTGAATAAGACACTTAAAACTACTCAGAAAATCATATACAGTTATTTTGTTAATGCTTATCAGCTATGGGCAACTTGATAAAGAATTCTCTGCAGCCTGACAACCTGTAGCTCAGAAACTTTTGATGACTATATACCATCAGAGTCCTTCCCAGCCCTTTCAGATAGTATGGTTCATTTTATCCTGACTGTATCACTGAAAACATAGTGAAGTGATGTGACTTACATATGGGAAATTGAACTATAGAAAGATTAAAGGACAGATTAATGTAGAGTCCCCAAATGAAACAGAAAAATTCTTTCAGTTTTCATGTGCGTAATAAACAACATAGACCTAATGCCTGCCTACACCTCATCCCTTTCTATTAATCTCTCTGTTTTCTATGTCCTCAGAAGCACCTCCTCCTCTGGTAGAGCTGATCGAGGCAAATATTACAAGAAACAATAAGGAAAACATCGCACTTCTTCCTCATTTGGCTTTCTTCTCTATTCCTGTCTGCATGGTAACACCACTTAATCTGTGAAACATGCTAACTGACCAAAGTGCTAAAGAATTGGATCAGTAATTAAGTCAGTGGGTAATAATCCTGCCATTTCAGTGGTCAACTTGGTGAAGAGTGAGTGCTTGGGTCAGGGAAGGAAAAACAAAACCTCTCCTTCAGTAACATCAACTGCATGTGGAGAAGAGCGTCTCAAAATTTCAGTCTCAAGCTTCTTAGGCAGTGCCTAACTGTTAAATACATTGTATGTTAAACAACTGTAGGAAGGGAGACCAATGCTGCAACTTAATCTCAGAGCAATAGAAAACACAATTTCTTTGAAACAGCAAGTAGATACCTCACTTTAATAAAGCTGCTGTTGACTGTTCTGCTGTGTATTCCATCAGTGTTACTATGGATCAAAACAAGAGCAAGCTTCCTTTTTGAAATAAAAAGTGACCAATTCTGTTTGCTGTTGTAGAAGAAGACTGGAACAAGTGGGTTAAGCATCTAGTCAAGATTTTCATTATTTTGTCACCCATGTTGCTTGTGAGCAGATGACACAAGCTAAACAGTATATGAAAGTAACAGCATCACTGGCAAAGTGATAGCCTGAAGTGAACAGAAATAATTACGATGGAAAACAAGTACACTGACATCACAGAGGATTCCTTAGTACAGGATGGGTGTTATTAAGAGTCCATCTGCTCCAGCTCTCACTGACAGCAGAAAAAAAGGATAGTATTTAGGGTATATCCCTACCTTTTCCATTTCATATTCATTTACTGACCATTGGCCATGATTTTTTTATCCCTTTTGAACACACTGATGCTGTTTGTTTCTGTAGTCAACTGCAGCAGAGGTTGACTGCCAGTTTTGTAGAAAAAAAGTGCTTTGTTTTATAATTTTAAAATAATTCTATTACTGGCTCTTTCCTACCAGTTCATCAACTACCTCTAATTGTAGTCTTGCAGCCCTTGGCAAAAATAGTACTTACTGTATGTACCTTATCCATCATATCCATGATTTGTAAGCTTTGATTATATTGCCCCAGTCTTCTATTCTTCAATACCTTTTCTACCAACCCTTTCAGTCTCTCCTCGCAGGGTAATTGATCCATCATCTAAATTGTAAGGCAATATCATGATACACTGGAAAGATAGACAGAACTCAGGTAAAATGCATCATTTCAGATTTAAGAAAAAAAAAATCAATGTTTTCATATTTCTTATGAAGAAGTGGTACTTCATTCCAAGATGGGGCAGGAGGTGGGGAGTTTTGGGGAGACACAGGAGAAAATTTCAGAAAGATTAGTTGCCTTGAAATGTTCATTTAATAATAAATTATATTTAATATGTTATTTCTTGCAGGTGTAGAAGTTATTTTAGAGTGCAACAGAAATCATATAGAAAACACAATGTGGCTTCAAATTACCTTGCTGTATAAGCAACACTGTAATTAGAAAAAGAATATGGTAATACAGATATTCCTTAAATAAGCACTATGCATGCTCTTCCACTGCAAAACATTACAAATTATTCTTATGACAGTGAATGCAGATGTATTTAAATTACACTAGATTCTGATATTTTTCCTGTATGAAGCTATCAATCTTAATGGAAAAAAGATACTAAAAGTCTTCCTATGAATCAGTGGAGGGACCAAATTTATCAGCGCACCATACTTCCAGATATATGTCTAAAGTTGTTCTGCAAATGCAAAAAGCTACCTGGAGGAGTTGCATATAGCTGGAGATTTCCCAGGGAGACAACCTAGCATGAAGACAGGCTCTGAGTGGGTAAATTGATGAACATTGGCCCTTTCCAGACTCAAGGAAATGCTTAAGACATTCTGTCACATAGCACACAATTTGAGATCAGCTCTCACTTGCTTTCAGAACCGGAGTAGGCTGTCTACTCATTGGTTACTGCGGTCACTGCTCCTAGAGGAAAGGATTAGGGGAAAGCAAATAAGCTCTGGTGAAGTAATCTTAATTGATCACTGGAGCTCAGGATGTGGTCTAATAATAGGTCAATTACATAATTCCACCCCAGAGAGGAAAGATGGCATAAAGCCAGCACGTAAAGACCATATTCCAGACAGATTAGAAGGGCTCAGAAGTGCAGTTTGCTCTAAATGATGCACAGTGCAAAAGCACTAAATTTGGCAACAAGTTTAAATTACAAAAGCCAATGATGTTTGTATGCTGGATGAGCTGTAAGTTTCCTCAGGCACCTTTACTTACTGATTTACCTCCCTACACATGTCAGTCATATAAAAACCTACTACTTACATCATCTTTGAATGATAATAGTCCTTAAAAAAAATCATTTGCCCTTCATTTCAAGTAGATACCTTTCCTGTTTCCATTATATCTTACCTTAGGTTTAACCATACATGGCTTGTTTGAAGTTTCAAGGTTTTAAATAGCTCCCCATGATTCAATTTTTCTCTCCTCCAATTTTTATTTTTTTTTATTCCTCAGGGACTATTATTTCCCAACTGCCACCTCAATTGAGAGATAACATTAAGACTTGCTGCACATCCCGTGTCTACTAGCTGACATTTGGGACATAAATCAAAAATATTCCATTTTTTTAGAATCCTAGGAAAAAATAGCTTGGAAGTTATTAAAAATTTTAAGTAGAGTATCTGTATTTTCTTTTATTGTTGTTAATTATAGGAAGGATATTACTGATGTGACTCAAACAATTGGTGAGAGCTGTTAGTTTTGTCCAATTACTGTTTAATTGGAGCCATCATAAACAGCAGTAATGTTTGCAATGTGATTCTCTAATTCTAAGAAACAGCAGTTGTTAATATATCTATGGCTCATTTCTGCATAAAAGGAGAATGTATACATATGATTAATTACTTATAAATTGCAGATAGACCTGGAATAATTACACTGTGCACAAATATTGTGTATTTGCTTAGTGTGCATGGCCTAAATTTTTTCTTTTTTTCTGAGCTGTACTGCTTTTAGCGTGTCTATCACAAACTCTGTTAGCTACCTTGAGATTGTTTTAGTCCCTTAATTACGGAGAAAGTGACATCCATGTGCACCACTGAAGCTTAGAAACAACAGTGAAAAATTCATTTTCATTTCTCTGATGTTTAGCAGGGAAGTAAGGATATTGGGCTTTTGGGCATGTTGCTTAAACTTCTAATATTATTATAAGTTATTACAACACCACCCCACAGAAAGCACATCAGGAAATGTTTAATTATTTTACAAATACATTGTATTTACTGAATCCTTTACAATCTGGCTTCAATATGACACACAAATATTTCATCATCTTCCCTGACTTCTGTTAATTGTAACTAGTTTTCCAACAAGCCCAAGCTTAAACTTTTCTCTCTCACCCAAAGAGAAATCCTAGCAAGACATTTCTGGCTTTGCACACTTACTCGTTTTTGGTGCAGGAGAAAAGATAACAACTTTCTTGAAAGTGGTTCCATGCTCTATGTTCCCACGTATAGAAAGGTTTTTATGTAAAGAAGTTCTAATTTTTTCTCCTAGATACACATTTCTGGTGGACTTGTGGGCCAAACAGCTTAATTATCCAACTATGACTCTACATTTTTTTAATTTTTAATTTGCAGACTTCCTGCCTTCTGTCCATCTTTTGATACAGCAGTCACAACACTCATATGTCTTATAAAAATGATTGTCAGGGTTCTTTCCCTTGAGTAAAATAGAGTGTAACAGTTTATAAAGAAATTCATTAACTGCATTCCTATTGCTCCAGCTGATGTTCAATGTGTGCAGGTGCTCATCAATTCTGAAAAGACAGTATGAAGCAAAATGCTATAAACCCATTATGCCAATGAAGGAATTAATACTGGTCTTAATCCCCTCCATTACTCATAGGTACGTGCAAGAAAGAAGCTGACAAGCAGCAGAGCTTCAAGAAATCTTGTTCTGTGCTATTTCTGGTCTTGAGAGAGACAAGAGATTGTTGTCATTCTTTGTTCTTCTGTTTTCCTTTGTTTTGGGAAAGCTGGTGCCAAGCAATAGCACGCATTTTATTCCAACATTTATTCCTCCTATTTTTCCTCTTGTGTCCTCTCAACAGTTAAGTGTTCAGGGCATTCGAGTGTTCAAGCTAGTTTACTGTACTGTGATATATGTTACAAAGGAATCCAAATTAAAGGGCAACTTATCTGAATAACACACAAATAACCATAACTTCACAATTAAAGAAAAACCTGGGCATGTACCCAGAAAATATCCATACCCTTCAAATAATCATCTCTTGGCACTGGTGTATGCCCTTGGGAAAATTTACAGTAAATTTAGGAGAGTAGGTTTACTTGAGACACATCTAAAGGAAAATAAACAGGCATATTTAGACAAGCAATTAATTTAGTCCTTCTGCCTAATCTTTTGTTTAATTTTTTATTTTAAACTCTTAATGTTCTTGAATAATACAGTAACAAATATATTGGAGATGGCTAATCATTGTATTTAAAAACAAAGGTTATTTGGGAAAAAATAAATTTGTTTAAAGTGTTCTTTTATTAAGTTCTGAATGGGTTAGAGTCAAGAGAACAAAACGCCCAACAGTTTATCTTCTGTTGAACTTTGCAGAAAATTGGAAGTAAAGTTTTACTTTTCACGTCTTGACCTGACAAAAAAGTGCATGGAAGAAAACAGAAATTTTTAAAATTCTTGACAATGTGTGAAAAAATATAGATTTCTTTTGCTCATACAACATGAATTCTACCATCTTATGCCTCTACAATTTTGGCTTAGTAAAAAGTTATGAAAAGTTAGAATTACTTTAAGCAAAGCTGTGCCATCTAGGAGAAACAAGTAGTTTAAACCACACCAAGAGAACTTCTGATCTGACAAGCTGTCCATCAGCTGACCATTTGATAACTGTAGTCATTATCTTGTTCCATTGTCGGAGGTATTGTTCTCTCTTTAGATATGTTATTTTGCTATATGCCTTAATTTTTTTGTCACACTTGTTTTTTCCTATTCTCCTCTCTTAAAAAACAAACAAACAAACAAACAAACAAACAAACAAAAAAACAAACCAACCAACCAAGAAAGTTGATTTAAGGACAACTAGAACAGAGAAACAGAATAGGTGTACCCAGAGTCCCCTTCTATCCCGAAATGGATTGATCTTTTTTAGTAAATTCTCCTTCTTTGCTGCACTCCACCTAACTCTTTTCTCTCCATTCTTTTTATTATTTTGAAAATTCACAAACATTTTAATACAAAAGGTGGACCTGTTAAAAAAAACACAACTAAAATACAATAAACTGTCAATCAAGTGGTTAAGAGCACCCTTTCATTCTCTGTACTTGTACAGATATTTAAAAAAATAAATATTCTTAAGGAAAATTTAGAAAGATATGTCTTTATAGTTTAACAAAGATCATCCAGTACTCAAACTTACATCAGCAAAGCCCTGCATTTTTCATTTTGTGTAGCAGATCAAGCTACTACAATGCATTAGTCAAACATCCTGAAATTATTTTTCCCTTTCATGTCTGAATGCTGTGATAAGTTGAATGTTTATGCATTTTTTTTTCACTAGAGGGAGCCAAAATCTCTAAGTATGTAGTTTTAAGTACCAATATTTCCAAAGTTTTCAGTCCAGTCCTGTTAGCACCTACTGTGGTAAAGCTAAACATGCTACTGTGCATTTTTTATTATTGTTACTGCTATTGCTATTGTTATTGTTTTTTCTATTATTATTTACTGCAGGGTAAAAAGGAGGAAATTAAAAAGATACCAGTTTAGTCCTGCTGGTACAACTATAAAGGAATTTAGGCAGCTGAACTTAAAGACTTGGTATATAGCAACAATTTATGCATTTGTATGTTAGGACTAGTAAGAAAGTTACTTTAAGCATCTCATGTACTAATTCATGCTCAGAACAGGTACACCTCAGTGTCATTTTTCAGTAACAGAGGATAATCCAGAACACATGCTAATTTTTGGGGTTTTCGATCATGGCTTGGTCAACACAACCCTAGGCCTGCTGGCAACAGATGTGGTACATCTGTCTCAAAGGGGGAAAAGGATCTTTGCACAGGAGTTAGCAGGACTCATTGCGAGTGCTTTAAACTGGATTTGAAGGTGGAAGGGGTAAAAATAAGCTCTCTAGAGATAAGCCTGAGGATGGCATGCCAATGTTTGAGGGCCAGTGTGCTAGCCATTCAGTCTGCCATCTCAGTGGAGGTAGGGGATGGAGATCAATGCAGCAGCAAAGTCGCAAGAGTTGTTCATGTGTTAGAAACCACAAAAGTGCCTGAGAACAGTCATATAGTAATTAGGGCTTCTCTGTAAAAAAAGGTAGGATCTACAGCCCAGCTGAAGTGTATCTACACCAATGCATGCAGTATGGGCAACAAATAGGAGGAGTTGGAAGCCATTGTGCAGCTGGAAAACTAAAACATAATTGCAATCACAGAACTATGATGGGATGACTCACACAACTGCAGTGTTGCAATTGATGGCTATAAACTCTCCAGTAGGTATAGGCAAGGAAGTAGAGGCAGTAGGGTAGCCCTGTAAGTGAGGGAGTGTTTTGACTGTCTAGACCCTGATGATGGTGATGAAAGGGTTGGGATAAGAATCAGGGAAAAGGCCAAAAATGGCAGATATCACAGTGGGGTTCTGTTAGAGATTATCCAACCAGGATAAAGAGGCAGATGAAATACTGTATAAGCAGCTGGGAAAAGTCTCACAATTGCTAGCCTTTTTCTCATGAGGAACTTCAACTTATCTACTGGAAATATCATGCAGTGGAGAGGAAGCAGGGTAGGTGGTTCCTGGAGTGTGTGGAAAGTAATTTCCTGACACAATTGGTGAGTGAGCCAGCTAGGGAAGGTGTCCCACTTGGACTTGTTTTCAAACAGAGAAAGACTTGTGGGTGATGTGATGATTGGAGGCCGTCTTGGGCATACAGATCATGAAACAATAGAGTTTTCAATTCTCAGAGAAGTAAGGAGACGAGGTCAACAGAACTGCTACCTTGGACTTCCAGAGGGCAGACTTTGGCCTGTTTAGGAGCCTGTATGACTTTGGGAGCCAGTTCTGAAGGACAAAGGAGTCCAGAAAGGCTGGGCATTCTTCAAAAAGGAAATCTTAAAGTTGCAGAAGCAGGCCATCCCTATGTGCCAAAAGACAAGCCAGCAGGGAAGAAGAGCAGCCTGGCTGAACAAAGAGCTTTGGCTGGAACTCAGAAAAAAAAGAGCATTTATGATCTTTGGAAAAAGGGGTAGGCAACTCAGGAAGACTAAAAGGATGTTGTGAGGTTATTGCATTTTAGCCACAGCTGGCACCACACAGTTGCTTGCTCATTCCTCTGCCCCAATGGGATGGGGAGCAAAATCAGAAGAAAAAGAGAGAATTCCTACATTGGGATAAAGACAGTTTATTAGGACAGTAAAGGAAGAGGAAAAAAATAAGAAAAAAAATAAGAACAGTACTTAGCATATACAAAATGGTTGATACAATATGCAATTTGCTCACCCAATGACTGCACACAACAGCACACTCAGCTGTTCCAGAGATGGTCCCAGACCCACACTGCCCCTGCTGACTAGCTTCCTTTTATGCTGAGCATGATATCACATGGTATGGAATACCCCTTTTGCTAGTTTGGGTCACCTGTACTAGCTGTGTCCCTGCCCAGCTTCTTGTGAAAATTAACCCTATGCGAGCTGAAAACCAGGACAGTTGTACAGGGAGAAAATTATAAGGGCCAAAGCCAAACTAGAATTTGATTTGGATACTGCAGTAAAAACCAATAAAAAGTGTTTCCATAAATACATTAACAACAAGAGGAGGGCTAAGGAAAATCTTCTGTTCTTCTATTGGATGCAGAGGGAAACAGTGACAAAGGATGAGGAAAAGACTGAAGTATTTAATGCCATCTTTGCCCCAGTTTTTAATAGTAAGACTAATTGTTCTCAGGGTACCCAACCCCCTGAGATGCAAGACAGGGAGAGAAAGCAGAATGAAGCCCCCATAATCCAAGGGGATGCAATGGTTAGTGACCTGCTACACCACCTAGGCACACCTAGTCTATGGGGCTGGATGGGATCCACCTAAAGGTACTGAGGGAGCTGGTGGCAGTGCCCAATAAGCCACTTTCACACATTCACAGATTGGTATGTGTTGGAAGGGACCTCCTGAGATCATGTAGTCCACGCTGCGCTACAGCAGGAACACCTAGAGCATTTTACACAGGATTGTATCCTGGCTAACTGGGAGGTCCCAGTTGACTGGAAGTTAGCAGATGTGATGCCCATCTACAAGAAGCACCAGAAGGAGAATTCAGGGATCTACAGCCCTGTCAGGCTGACCTTGGTGCCAGGGAAGGCCATGGAGCAGATAATTTTGAGTGTCATCATATGGCACATACAGGACAATCAGGCGATCAGGTCTAGTCAGCATGGCTTTATGAACAGCAGGTCCTGCTTGATTAACCTGATCTCCTTCCAAGAAGATAAGGTGATGTGCCTAGTGTATGAGGGAAAGGCTGTGGATGTTGTTTACTTGGCCTTTAGAAAAGCCTTTGACACCATTTCTCACAGCATTGTCCTGGAGAAACTGGCTGCTCATGGCTTGTACTTTGCTGGGTAAAAAAGTGACTAGATGGCCAGGCCCAAAGAGTTGTGGTCAATGGAGCTAAATCCAGGTGGAGGCTGGTCATAACTGGTGATCCCCAGGACTCAGAACTGGGGCCAGTACTATTTAATATCTTTATCAATGATCTGGATGAGGGGATCGCGTGATTGCAGATGACACCAAATTGGGTGGGAGTGTTGATCTGCTTGAGGGTAGGAAGGGTCTACAGAGGGATCTGGACAAGCTGGATTGATAGGCCCAGGCAAACTTTTCAACAAGGCCAAGTGCCAGACCCTGCACTCAGGTCACAATAATCCCTTGCAGCCATACAGGCTTGGGGAAGAGCAGCTGGAAAGGTGCCTGGTGGAAAAGGACTTGGAGGTGTTGGTCAACAGCTGGCTGACTATGAGCCCACAGTGTGACCAGGTGGCCAAGGGCAATAGCATCCTGGCTTGTATCAGAAATAGTGTGGCCAGCAGGACTATGGAAATGATTGTTCCTTTGTGCTTGGTGCTGGCAAGGCCGCACCATCAGAATTGTGTTCAGTTTTGAGCCCCTCCCTACAAGAAAGACATTGAGGTGCTGGAGCATGTCCAAACAAGGGCAAAAAAGCTGGTGAAGGGTCTAGAGGAGTGGCTGAGGGAAGTGGGGTTGTTTAGTCTGGAGAAAAGGAGGCTGAGGGGAGACTTTATCACTCTCTACAACTACCTGGAAGGAGGTTGTAATGAGATAGGTGTCAGCCTCTTTTCCCAAGTAACAAGTGACAGGACAAGAGGAAACAGCCTCAAGTTGCACTAGAGGAGGTTTAGATTGGAAATGATGGAAAATTTCTTCATGGAAAGGGTTATCAAGCATTGGAACAGTCTTGAGTGGTTGAGTCACCATTCCTGGAAGTATTTAAAAGGCATGTAGATGTGGCACTTATGGACATAATTTAGTGGTCAGACTTGGCAGTGCTGGCTTAATGGTTGGACCTGATGATCTTAAAGGTCTTTTCTTACCTAAAGGGTTCTATGCTTTTATGATTCTAACTTTGTAGTGCATTGCTAGTACTTGTTATTCCATACGCATATTTGAGACTCAATTTCTCTGAGGAGCCAAAGCAAAGCAGGGATAGTGATTATATTATGAAAAAAGGTAAGGTTTGTTATGCTGTAACTAACAGTATTACAAACTATGAGTTAGGGTCTTTCCTCATTCAACATTTGCCTTCCTTCTAACATAAAACTTTGTACAATACCTCAAAGCAGATGAGGAATTTGAGAAACAGTTCAGCAATGGTGCAGTGTTAGTGCAGCTTGGCTGAGACGTAGTTTTTGGTAGTAAGCCAAACTCAGTATTCACCAAGCAAAGCATACAGGAAACTACAGAACCAAACTTGACTTAACAATGTACATAAGATTACAGCTATAAAACATAGTACTCATTTTGAGTGTAACAAGGAGAATGCGCAAATATGCCTTTAGGCTAAGTCATCTTCTCCATCATTTTGATAGTGTGAAAAAGGTAACCATTTTTTTCATATGGATCCACGATGACTCCAGAGATACTGCAATACTAAATTGGATTTCTGTTTGGCAAAATACTTCATACAGACAGTGAAGGAACTGGATTTGGGACTTGGGAGTTTGGGGTTTTTTCTAGGTTTTCTTTTTTTATTTAATACCTTCAGAATTACAAGGTCTGTAAGTTACTGAGAAATTTACTTTTTCTTAGTTACGGAATCCTCTCTATCCCTCTAAGAATATTTGATACAAGAGATTTTTCATTTGTTATGTAGTTTTCTATGCTCTTGTGTTTCCTATTTGGTTTTGGCTGTTAAGCTATAATTTATCTAGGACTAAGAATAGCTCAGATCAATCATAATGTATATAGCACCATGCATTGCTCTTTCTTTAGATGATTTACCATATAAAAGGGACATAGAGGACATTAGAAAAAAGAAGCTAGAAAAAGAAGATAGAATTATTTTTTTTTACCTAAATTACTTCTTCCTTTCATCCAATCTTGTTGTCTAGGAGGGGAAAAAATGCAAGAGAGTAGGGAAAGTAATTACTCTTTACTACGGGAAAGTAACTCTCACAGATTTTCTACAGCATAGCCACAACTGAGGTACTTTTTGAGTTCCTCAAAAACTGAAAGCAGACTTTGATGTTTAAATTGAATTGTATTTGTGCTTTGAACTTACAGTCATGTATTTGCAAAGTTTTGATAAAATTTTACACTAGTTTAAAGAAATGTTTTAAATAAGTTGGATGTAAAAATATAAATTTCCTACAGATAATAGCAGTTAATGATAGGTAAGATTTGTTTAAAATATTTTACAAACCCAATGTTAATCATATCACAAAGAAAAGCAAAATATAAATACACAATATTGGCCTTAGTATCTAAAGTGCCTTCAATTTTCAGACCTGGACAATGTTGGATTGTGAATCCACAATGAGTGTCTGCATGATAAGTAACTACCAGTGGCAGCTTTAGCTCCTCTACCCTAATGATTTGTGACAGTCATTCTAGCCCTTTTCCTGTATTAGTGAATAAAGAGCACTTTCCAACTGTCTCTGTTGTTTATACAATTTCTTTGTCTAGAATATGCCTCCAAGGCACAACAGCAGAAGTGTTGTCTCCTCTGTAAGTCACCTTTGCACAACATAAGTCTCAGTATAAACACAATGCACCTGGGGATAATTTCAAAGGAAGCTGTCTCTGTGAAGCATACAGAAACTGGAACTTAGTTTGCATAACAGAACTCTGCTTGAAAGAACTTTAGAGATCTAATAAAATTCTGTGTGTACACAAAACAGGAAGTTACAACGATGCCATACAGATGTGAAGACTGTCTAATAAGTTGCACCATAATAGTAGAGTTATGCATTATAGTGCAAAAACATCACTTGGGGGTAAATGTGTATTTGTACTGGGTCTGGCTGGAATAGAGTTAAATTTCTTCATAGCAGCCCATGTGGTGCTGTACTCTGCATCTGTGACCGAAACAGTGCCAACACACCAGTGTTTTGGCTAATGCTGAATAATGCTTGCGCAGAGTCAAGGTCTTCTCTGTTCTGTAGGAGAGTAGGCTAGAGGTAAGCAAGAGTCTGGGAGGAGCCACAGTGAGGACAACTGAGCAAATGGAAATTCTATGCCATACAATGCTCAGCAGTAAAAACTGAGTGTGCACTCTTTCCAAAGCAGCCATGCTCAGAGAGGAACTGGGCACAGATGTGCTATTGGAGATGGTGAGTAACTGCCTTTGCATTTCTTGTTCTTTTTTCCCCTCTTTTCTTCAATTACTAAACTGTACTTATCTCAACCCATAACTTTTTCTTGGTTTTGTTTTTCTAATTCTGGTAAGTGGCAAGAGGTAAGTGGGCAAATGAGTAGCTCACTGGGTCCTTACTTGCTGGCTGGTGTCAACACATCTTTATATAAAGTATATAATTGTTAGGTACTTGTATGTAACTTCTTATGTGTTCTATGACTGATGACAAATTAATCCAAATAGCAAGAAGTACCTCTTTAACCAGCTTGCTTATTCAGTCCATAGGTCATCATCCCGATTTTCTATTTCTTACTGGTTTCAAGGCACTAAATACTTTAAAATTACCAATAGCAGGAATAATTAGTAGATTTGTCTACATCACAAAGTAAGAACAGATGTTCAGCTGTGATTAGTAGCAATAGGAGACCTTTAAAATATTACGCATTCACAAATCACCTCCTAAAAGAGTTTTGTTGTTTGAAATCAACTGGTAGACAATAAAGCTTCTCATAGAAATAATAGGATTCACTATTCTAGCAAACATATGTAAATGGCCCAGTATGTTTCGTATAATACTTGGTGTCCTGGCTCTGGCTGGGATAGGGTTAATTTCACAAGGAGCCAGGCCAGGTGAGCCAGGCTGGCCGGGGGGTATTCCACACAATATGACACCATGCTCACCATAAAAGGGGGCTAGTTGGGGAGGAGAGGGTTAGATGTGGCTCCGGGGCAGGCTGATGGTCCCAGCGGTCCTTGGGATCCCTAAACTGTTTTCTGTTATCAGCTATTGTGTATATCTGTTATCAGTACTGTTGTTGATTGTTTCCCTCTCCCTTGCTGTCCCAGTAAACTGTCCTTACCGCAACCCACGAGGCTCTTGCCTTTCTTTGTCTGTTCTCCTCCCCACCCCGCCGGGGGAGGGGTGAGCGAGCAGGCTAGGCTGGGCCTAAACCATGTCAGTCCATTTTGGCGCCCAATGTGGGGCTCGAGGGGTTGTGATAACGACAAGTCTGACCCAACTGTATTAAAACAAAGTTGTTATAAGCATCTATAATGTCATTTACACAGTTGCTGGTCGCAATGATGTTTTGTTTGGTCCCATGCTTCTGGCTTCTCAGACCTTGTTTACTCTCTGTAATTCCTGTGATGCTGTTTATCACTTCTGGGAGAAGGGTTTGTGTTCTCATGTTGTTGCATTGTGTGATATTGGCTTATGATAAGATATGATCGATGGTCATGAGTCTGAGCTGGTACTTGTATGTGGCATTTCTATCAGGCTTGTGCCTTGGTCAACATCCTTCAGAATTGATTAATAATTGCACCCAATCTATGGGGAAGACAGGGGGATACCTTCTCCTACTCTTTCACCTCCCCTTTTTCCCTTTTGGTTGGTTACAACAATTTTTGAGAATTTTGCATACCCTGGGAATGTTCAGGTCAGTATATTCCTGTTGCTAGGTCTCCTGAATGTTTTTCAAGTTCTGTTCAGGTTAGCAAAAATTGTTTTAAGAATACCACCCAGGGATTTTCCCCCGAGACTGAACAGTCAGGGCTGGCATGG
>VXBL01009751.1:14747-43959 GCA_013400195.1 Aramus guarauna
AAAATTGAAATTAACTTGCATTTGTTTGCCAGCTTTGTTTTGGTAAATATTGCTACAACCCTTTTTAAGGGGAATGATATAAAAAGATCCTGCTTTACTCATTTTGGCATCTTAGACATGTATGATTCTAACATAATTTGAGGATTAATAATTATTTATTAGCCTGTGCTCCATTTACTGATTGGCTGGCTTTGTAACAGCAGAGAAAACATGCTGAATAGAGCCACATTAGCATGAACATTTTTATTTTTTTTACAAACCACCAATGGACTGAAAAGTAAACTAGAAATAAAAGGTCATCGCATGCAGCAAAACAGTCTCAGAAATGTTTCCCAAACTATTTACCAGCACTTCCTTAATATCAAAGCTGCACAGACACAACAACTATATTTTCTAATTCATTTAAACTTGATAGGTATGCAATATAGATACTAGAAATTTATATTAATACAATGGGGAGGAATTAGTCTGTTATTGGTAATGATAAGCATACTTTGACCATGTGCCATCAAAAGAATTAGCAGAAACTGATTTATGAAAAAACACTGTGAACATTTTAAATGTCATTGAAACTGATTTACAATGCATAGATGAACCTCTAGGGCAATAACAACATTGTTCTCTGGAAAATAGTGTACCTCCAAGAGAAAAGCACATGAAAGGGAGGAGGAAGAAAAAAATAAATATAAAATAAGTTCTATAAGCAAAACAGCAATGCCCACAGGTACCATGAAGGTTTAACCAATGAAAATTGTAGATTATCTGCATAAGAAACGTATGTCAAAACACACTTGCTCCAAATTCTTGCCATTAAAGTCTTCTTAGACCTTGCACCATTACAATCTAATACACTGATTAAATGTGTGTGAGTGGGAGATAAGATATGTTTTTGTAAACACTGCAGTGCATTTATCAGAGTAGTCATTTTCTAAACTGTCAGACTGGTAATTTGGATGTGGGATTTTTCATTTAAGTAATACACTGGAATGTCTCATAAAATATTTTTTGTCTATTAGATAAATAATACATAGAGTAAATGTTAGCATGAGACTTAAAAGGATAGCAACATATCTATCTAGCCTCCATGGATATCTAAAAACAGTAAGGGTATGGGAAAAATTAAGGAAAAAAATATAAGCTTAAGGGCTGAGACTATCATTTTGTCCTTAAGTCTCCCTCTGAATTACATGGTGTCAGCTTATACTGGATGTTTCATACTTCTGCTTACATGAAAACTTCAGTATTGTGAACCTGTCTCTCTCAAGGACTGAACACTAGTCAATTTTTTCTTCACTAGCAGCCATTTGCAGTGTGAAAGCAGATCTCTCTTTCCTGCTGCGCTCCCGCTAAGCATCAAACAATCACGTCACTTGCCTTGACAACATGTCTTGGAGCGTAGCTTTTTCAATATGATTTTGTATTTGTAGGGAATCTCCATTTTCAAGGAAGAATATTCCTTCATTTTAATTTCAGGATGTGATTCCCTTCTGGAAATTTGTCCTATTTCTTATAAACTGGTTTGAATGCCAATGTTTTGGTGGCAAAACAATGGTCATTCACCCATTAAAAAGTAATGCATTTCCATAGTTTTGTTAACATGAGAAATACTTTAAGATCTTGCTTACTAAAACCCAGCCAAACAAAAAACCCCTCAAGCCATGTTACCATGAATCCCAAGTAACACTGGCAGCAAGGTACAGAATTCACAATAACATGGAACTCAACTGTGGATTAAAAAAGTGTCCTGACTTTCACAGCAGCAAATATTTGCCAGTTCTGGTGAAATGAAATATAACCTGCTATTTCTTCTGGCTTCTTTTGAAATGGTGCACTTGAAAAGAGTCTACCTTGAGTCTCCGCCACTGTTTGAATCATTAAAGGCAGGAAGGGACCTCTTGAGATGAACTAATCCTCTCTAACTAACTTCCTTCTAACACATCATTGACATGACAGAAATACTGCATTCTTTCAAGCTGCACTCTCCTACCAGCACTTCCCCAGGTTTTTCTGATTCAGAGGGGAAAGTCTTGACAATTCAGCTTTGAGTCACGCATGCCATGAGCACAGATGTGCTTCCACAAATAATGTGCTTCCATACTTTCACCAGAAGACATCCATATGACAGGATCATTTGGGCACTTTTTTCTGGACCTAGCTATCCTGAATGTAAAGCCTGCTGCTGCAGCTTTCAGAATGCACTTTATTTCTCAATTTCAAAAGTATGTTCAGAGCACAGGGGTCTACCATGAGCTACTGAAGGGGCTGTATGTAAAGATGAGAAGATTGGCCTATCTCGACATCCAGTCATTCTCAGAAGGCGTTCTGTATAGCTGGTCCACAAGTGACAGTGGCTTCTGATACAGAGACGGAAGCGTGTGGTGGGTTGACCCTGTCTGGAGGCCAGGTGCCCACCAGAGCTGCTCTGTTACTCCTCTCGTTAACGAGACAGGGGAGAAAAGGTATAATGAAACACTTGTGCGTCGAGATAAGAACAGGAAGAGATCACTCACCAGTTACCGTCATGGGCAAAACAGACTGAACTTAGACAGAAATTCATCTAATGTATTACCAAGTAAAACACAGTAGAGGAATGAGAAATAAAACCAAATCTTAAAACACCTCCCCCCACCCCTCCCTTCTTCCCAGGCTCAACTTCACTCCCCATTTCTCTCCCTCCTCCCCACAGCAGCACAGGGGGAAGGGGAATGGGGGTTGTGGTCAGTTCNTCACCATGGTCTTCTCCAGGGGCTGCAGGGGAATCTCTGCTCTGGCCCCTGGAGCATGTCCTGCCCCTCCTTCTCCACTGACCTGGGTGTCTGCAAAGTTTCTCACATCTTCTCACTCCTCTCTCTGGCTGTAAAAGCTCTCCCTAGGTTGGTTTTTTTCTTCTTAAATATGTTCTGACAGAGGCACTACCCGCATGGCTGATGGGCTCAGCCTTGGCCAGTGGTGGGTCCATCTTGGTGCTGGCTGGCATTGGCTCTGTCAGACATGGGGGAAGCTTCTGGCAGCTTCTCACAGAAGCCACCCCGTAGCCTCCCCACTACCAAAACCTTGCCATGCAAACCCAATGCAAAGTGTATTAGAAAATGGACTAGACAAGCGCTCTTTCATTTCATAGGAAGGGGCTGCTACGTAAAGGAGAGCATTTGTCAACTCCTGCTGTAGATATATTTTTTTTCTGTTGATACAGAAAACTGGCATTATAGAGAAAGTTCTGTCCCAAATGGATTTAAATAACCAAAGGATTTTAAAATATAAAATCACTAAGAATAAAATGAGAATACAGAATAATTATGAAGGCTAAAAATTAAGGAAGTCAAAGCCAAATAGTCAGTTCTGCCGCTTGGTGTCTGTGTCCCATGCACTCCATAGTATGCTGGTTGTACACATGCGGTTGGCTACTGAAAACATCTAGTATCTTAGATGCTTTCTATTGTAGGTGGTTCTTGGGTTTTGCTGGGGTTTTTTTCCTTGTTAGATACTTCTCGTGCATGGGGAAAGTCAGAGGAATTACATTCTCACAAACAACCAACTTGACTGGAATGCAGGGTAGCGGCCAGTCTTGTCCCCCAGACACCTCGCTACTTCATTTAATCAAGATTTTTCATCAAGTTAAATGCCCCTCTAGTTCTTGTCACAGGATTTGTAAACGCTTATCGTGAAGACGTTACTAAGTTGCCTTTTAGATTAAGTTCCTGAATGAGAGAGAAACTGGTTGCTAATATTGAATTTTGCTCAAAGTTCTTTCCAGTAGCCCTCCCCAGTGCATGCAATCCCGATTTACCGCAGCTAGCGGCAAAGCCACGCTGACTTTAATTGGCAGGATTTTGCTCAGCCACTCTTGAGCACTCTATGGCAGACATCCAAAACCTTACTGCAAACTCTACATGCACACACTTCGCAACTTGTTAACAACTTCATGTTTTTGCTCTCACGGGAGCTTATCACATGTTAATCATTGCCCCAAGACCAGTAAAATCACGCAATACGTACTATCATCATTCATTTTAAACCTATAAAGTAAAGAATGCTTTTGACCTAGTGAAATGGACACACAGCTAGTAACCCAAGAAATAGAAGGGAAAGAACACGTGATGGCTCTCCTGTTTCGGCATTCCTTGGTATTTCTGATATTTGCCATTACCAGGACTGGCGTAATTGTCTAGGAATCCAGAATGACATTTGCCATTCTTTGTTCATCATTACAGTGTGTTGTGTATTTTCCACAAAATTAAAAATAAAACAAAACACAAAAACACAGTAAAACTGGGAGGGAACTACAACTCTTAGAACAAAGATGGGCTGCCAGCTCAGCTGTCATCGGCAAAGTTGATTTCATCTCCATCTGCAGCTGCATCTGCAGGGTTCAGATCAGTCAGTTTCACAGAAAAGAAGTATTTCTTGGTGGTAGGAGTAAAGGCCCCACCAGATCTGTGAATAAACTAGTTTTGGTCCACAGAATTGTGAATGTAATGAAACCCCCATCACTTACGATTGACAGAAAGGATCTGAATTCACTGCCCTCTGCTAGCAGAAGATACAAGAGCACCAAATTTTATTTCACTTTAAAAATATGTTGTTCTATAACGTGTAATTTAATCACAGATACACATACCTTTGCTCTGAAACATCATTTAAAACCCAGTCCTTATCCCCAAAGTTATTTTTAGATCACCTGACAAAGTTTTATTAACATATTAGTAAAAGTATGGCACTCTAGTATGTGAAATGTCATTCCAAAAATTTGTCACTTGAGGCTGGTTATTCATGCACTCCACTTGACAACAAATCAGTTATTTTTAATGAAATCATATAATGTCATACTTTATAACTGAGAATTTGCAGGAAAGGCAAATATTTCTAAAAATTTCTTTCCACTCTTCTCTTTGAAGCGCTAAAGGTCGAAAAGCTAGGCATAAATTGCATCCCATTTGAGTGGTACCCAGAGTTTACCCGTCATTGGATCAGCTCAGTGGACAGCCTAGATCTACTGATGGTTTTATTTTTCTGTAATGCCCTTGGGAAACAAAATCAGAAATGGTAAATGTCTTAGAACAAAGAATCTAATTTGAGACTAATATAATGCAGCAAAGCCCTATATTAGCCAAACAGGCTGTTGCAGTCACTGAGAGAACATAAGCACTCAGAGCTACATACACGAGTTTTGCTGAAGCTGGGCTTTGAGCAGAAGAGTTTGGTCCAGACAATACCCTGGATTCTGCTTCCAGCTCTCCTGCCTGCTACTTCTTACAGCCTTAGTCAGATCTAGCAATGGATTTGAGCAATCAAAACCAGATTTAGGCATGTTTGAGGTGTTTTAAGTCACTACCTGTGATGCCACCCTTCATCCACACAGTGGCCATTTTATAAATTAGGCTCACCTCCTTTGGGCTTTAGAGTCCCATAGGCATTATCTAATTTCTGACTGCTACCACCAGACCAGACAAGCACTGCACAAGCACCACAGGACCTAGAAAACTGGAGAGTGACATGTAAGACCTGCTTGGTAAATGTTCTCCAAGCACACCGAACAGAAGCTGACAGAATGAGATCCTTCACAAAATTGCATTTTCAGACCCTGTTCTTGGTGGCAACCTATCCAACCTAATGCCCGGAGCACTTACCTGAAGTGAGAAATCCAAGTTTGGATCCTTCTTTGGCCACAGAGAGCTTAAGTCCACAAATCTCCCTTCACAGAAGACAATCCAAGTACCCAGGATACAGGCTATGAAGCCAACGTGAGCAGAGAAGCAAGCTTTACGTGATAGCAGAACAGTAAGCAAAGGACATGATTCTGCAGAGCTTAGTGGCTCTGAGGCCTTCTCCTGGCGAAAAAGTCAGAACTGACCTTGTGCATATCCTCCAACTACAATCTCCAAACACATTTGGAGGGAAAGGAGTGAAACAAACATAAGCGCAGTATCATAACTGCCCACAATACTCACACTATTTTTCACTATGGAGGCTTCTATGTAAATATTATGCCTTTATCACCAAAGCAATCCTAAATGGCTACTCTATCAGAGAAATTTCTAGCTGGCTGGCTAGTCATCTTACTTCTCTCTTTTAGTTTCTGACTACGCATGTCACATTCACAAACTCAGCTCTGCCTCATTTCATGCCAGAAGATGTACAAAACCCATACACAGGGAATCGATTATGCTGCAAAAGGGAACAAAAGTTAAGGATTCAAGGGGAGCAATGGCAGTAGTAATATTAATGAGTGCTGCAGGTGCCTTTGTTGCTCTAGTAAAGCCCACAACGTGCCAGCTCTAAAGATATTATGCTCTGACTTAGCAACATAGAAGAGTAAAGAAATGGAAACAAACAAACAAAAAAAACCCAACCAAAAACCCCAAACAAAAAACCCAAACCAAACCAACCAACGAACCAACCAACCAAACCACCACAAACCAGGGATGTGTCTTTACTGATGAGCACAAGAGGATATTGTCATGGATGGAAGGAATTTTAAAGATGTTTTTAATGGTGATAGAGAAGAGTATGCTGGGCATACCAAGTAGGAACTGGAGGAAAGGGAGATGGGAGTTACGTCCTCCCCATATGTGTGCCTCTGAGCCTAACTGCTGCTAAATTGAGTCAAGGGCAAAATGTCATGGAAGAATAGAGGTCTTGGGAACATACAAAGGATAAAAGCTTGGAGATTTATGATAAGAAAATTATTGTGGTTTAATTAAACTTCTGAAGGCCATATTTTTAACCATTACATTGTTAATAAAACACCAGGTGCAAATAATTTTAGGTACAGAATGAGTCACAAGAATGTGGGAGACGGCAGGGTCTAGCATGAGCATTACTGCACAGGGAGCGTGGCTGAGAGGCAGCCGGCAGCAGATCTATTTCAGACTCTGCCACTGGCTTGTTTCTTAGCTGAGTGAATCACAAAGATTCAGATATTCAAAAGCAGCTTCTACTTCCAGATGCTTTGCCTAAGACACCGAGTCTGACTTTTCAAAAGTGCCGGACACCCGCAGGTCTCTTTGCAGTCAAATGGGATATTCTCTGGATGAAGTCATAAATATCCGAAGCCAAGTTCTGAATAACTAAGAGTGAAGTTTCATGTTATGGCAAAACTGATCGGCAGGCTAGCTGCTGGTAAAAGAGCTGCCCTGCTCCCACCTGGTTCTCCCACGAGCTGCTTTTGCATTTCTCGGGATGGGTCTGACCTCATAGAGCCAGGGGCTAAACTGGCAGAAATACTTGTGGGGGCTTACATATCCTCTGGATTAGCTCCTCGAGTCATCCTCCTTTGTGTGAGGATGCCTCACAAGCATCAGAGAGGTGCAGGGGAGCTTGGAGGCAGTGAGAAGGAGTAAGGATCCCCTCAGAGGCAGCCACATTTCAAGGTTAACTTTGACCCCCCGTGTCTTATCCTCACTGTTCCGTTTGTTTCCGTCTCACTATTTGTAAATCAGAGATGGGGACGGGTTATTGCATGACTATACTGACAGGAATAAGAATGGAGACATACAAATGCTAAGAGCAACTCCATGTAAATACCAGTCTTCACTAAAGTGTTCTTATCCTGATGTTTCTTCCACAACAGAAGGCCTGGCAGGAGGTGCCGCTTCCAATTTATCGGCCGGGAGGAAAAGGCTTGCAGCGGGATAGACACTGGCCTGCCAATGCCACTCCACAACAGTCAGCCTCCGAGAGGGATTACTACTCCAAATACTCAATCAGTGAAATCCTGGCTGCACCGAAGAAGGCAGTGGGATCTTTGCCACTAGCGTGCGTGAAGCCAGGATTTCACCCATTGTTTGTACGCGGTTGCAGCACACTGAGTCTCAGGATTTTCAGGCTCACCCACAAAAGGTTATTCCCTGCTCCTAAGTTAACTCAGACGTTCTTGTAGTTATAGACCATCCCGTATTTCACCATGACGGCCCCCGCAGAGATAGATATGTCAGTTAGCGTGGCTGTGAGAACAGGAGGGTAGGTGTTAAACGTGAAATCATATTTAGAGCTAACAGGTGCTGAAAGGTATGGTGGATTTCTTTTTGCCATATATTTCAGACTGAAAAACTACCTGGAAAAGAGCACGAGAAGCACTAAGCTACATTTGTCAGCAACTAATTATAAAAAATCTGCATGAACTTAGCTTTACCTTCCACATCAGCAGGTAGTCTCATTATACAACTCAGTGATAACAGCAATAGCAATAACCAATTCAGTTATATTAATTTTGCTTCTTAATACAACTATTTTATAAACATATTTATTGACTGAAACACAAACTATGGCCAATAATTAAAAGCCAGTGTTACATGGTTATACTCCCATAACCTACCTATAACCTGATAACATGGACGAAATAGAGGCTGTGCTCCCAAACATACACCAATATCCCCAAATTCATGCTTTATACATAACTGATGATACATGGCTACTATTAAAGATTAATATCTAAATATTATTCTGAAGATTGATAGTGAGATGGGCAACCACATTAGGGCATCATTAGGACCATCTATCTGAAATCACAGCAATTATTTATGTACTGAGTACAGTGCATTCGGTAAGAACGACCTTCCTCACCTGAAAGTGGCTTGCATCAGTCACATGTATCTAGAATTATTCCTCTTCCAAAAGAAATCTGAGAAATTAAATGAATAAAGTAGTAGGACTGTGGGCACAGAAGAACCAGATTTCTATAGGCAAGGAAGCCGCACAAAACCAGGGCAGTTTCTGGTGTGAAACATTAGCCTATAAATAGAAATGGAGTATGTTATAAAATAAACATAGAGAGAAAAGAAAAAAACCCTAACAAGTTGTTTTCTTTGTGTGCTCACTGCTGGATTCACAATTATATTTTTGTGCATTGAAAGTACTGGATAAACAGTATAAACAATCTCAGCAAGGTATTTTTTCAGTGCTTCCTGTTCAATATTACTTTTTTTAAAAAAAAAAAGCTATAGAAAAAAGGCATAATGCAATATGCAATACCCTTAAACATAGGGTAAAAAAAAAATCTTGTGACACTTCTGTTTGCAACTGGTTTGTTACAATTCAGCAGTGAAATAGAAACTACTTAATACCTGGAATATACACACAGTCTGTAGAAACTGGCATCATCCCTTTGGCTAAATTTTGAACAACTAATTTTATAATTCCTTAGCCATTTACTCAGCACTTGGAAATGTCATTCTACGCGCAAAGTAGACTGTGCTCCACATTAGCTGCACTAAGCAAACAGCCATTCAAAGTAAATATTAACAGAACTTCATTTAATGCAGGAGAGAATGCCCATTTGCATTGTTCTATTTTCTTTAAAATGCTGAAGTATTACACTTGTGAACACAGGAAGACATCTATATCCATTAATACACCCAAGCTTAACCCAGATCAGGTCCCAAAATGGAGGTCCACAGCATCAATTCATCCAGTACCCCCTGAAATTAATAGAAGTCCTTCCACTGACTTCTAAGTGCACTGAATCATGTGGTTAGTCACCATTGCATGATTATAAAACTACATATAGAAGGGTAGTTTTCCTATAAATACATATGCTCACATTTTAATCACTAAATTGGAATTATCTTTACAAATCTTTACTCACACTCAATGGAAAATAGGTATTAATGTTTTTACAGTAAACATTTTACGTGTCCCAAAATAGCTAAAATGGAAAAGTTTTTGCATGCATAGAGAGAGAGATGAGTTTTGTCAGATTCTCATATGCTTACCTCTTAACTTTTTACTTCCATGTTAGGCAATCAAGTTTAATGGATACAACTAAGAGCTAATTTTAGTCAAGTGTAGGACAACGGGGAGAAAAAAGCCAGTTTCTTTTCTTTTTTTTCTTACTGAACAGAACAAAAATTGTTCACGGTTTGCTACCAAAGGTGAGAGCTATCCCAGGCAATCCAACTGTATCCATTCCCAGGGGACATCCACAACATTTTAGGTATTTATCCATGCAAGTACCAAACAAAGCGAAAATTAAAACAGTTGTTTGCAAAGCCTAAAGGAAATATATGCTTTTGTTGTATAAGAATTATATACCCCAGGGAAAAAGAATTACTAAAGAATAACTTACAGCATCATCTCCCTGGGCTATCTCAAGGATATGCTGAGGCGAGCTGCTGACTCCCAAAAAGAAGACGACTTCAGCACCTGAAGAAATACTTACAAAGCATTACACTGAGTACAGAAATACTTCCTTCGCGTGGGGCACAGCAGCTCCTGTGCACAGGCTCTGGACCTACGTGTTTCCCTGGGTTTGGACAAGAGACTGAGTGAGAAGCTACAAGATAGGAGACTCTCAGACAGATTCTCAAAACCAATGCCAGCTTATCTATAAATTTGTGTCTTTTGGCTTTTACAGCGCTTACAGCTAACACAACGAACTTCACAAACGACGCACTCGCGCTTTCTGTGCAGTACACACGGGAAGAGTGAGCGCAAGCCAAAGCACGACGGCCCTGCGCATGCCAGCTTGCAGCCACGTGTGTCATTCAGCACTTCGGCAATTCTCTGCGGCGGGTCACAGCCGCGCTGTGCAGGTCCGCGAGGGGCTGGGCAGTGGCAGCGGCACTCAGGAAGGAGTTGTACCGCTTGAGAGAGAATAATAAGAAAAGCAATTTGACGGGCACCCTGATGTTCCTTTAGCCGGTAAAGGTCTTTCCACGTGCTTTGCTTCATAGATATGCATCATGAGAGCACAAAATCCCACCTCCTCGTCACAGGACTCCAAGGAGACCCTGTTGCCAGGATGCTCTGCCTAATTTTGTTGTTATGTGGGACAGCACTGACTTGAGAGACCAGACTCTTCTCCTTTATGTGATGTACAGCAACGTAAATTCATACAGAGGTTTATACGCACAATGTTGCCATTAATAAAACTGTTTTTATTAGAAGATAACGAAGATTTTTTTATTTTTTTTAATCATAAATTTTCCTTCCCTTATTGGTATATTTTTTCTATAGACTAACAGGTTAACCACGTATGCATTGTAAAATTGGCTTCCCTAGTTTCTGTCATATGATCTCAATACAAACGCTTTTAATTTCCAGCTGTAATGAAAAGACCCTCTTGTGTATTTATAGAGGCTCTCCTGGATGTTACTTTCTGGTTTATAAATTGCTTTCAAAGCTGTTTAGGTAATACCAAGTAGTTCGTGATACAATCCGATAAGCACAGTGTCATTCTGGAAAGTGGCAGGCAAAGAAACTATCAAAATCTATATGAAACGCAAAACGTAGAAACATAAAATTGTGTTTAGCTCAGAAGGCAAGGAGAGAATCTTTTTACTAAACGTTTATGTACTGTGAAAAGCCAGCCTAGTGTAGTCATGAAAACTGTACAGAGCAAATTCATTTTGCATTGCAGGAAAAACATGTTCTGAACTCCATTTTCCTTGCTGTGCGGGCTGCTATAATAGGTTTTTAAGGTGTCCGCTCTGAAGAGTATGTGTGCCTGAAGCACCCACATGTGCTTCTGGAGTAATGAGGAGGAGTCACGTAATTTCGGGTGGGAGGGCTGTTATGACACAGCATGAGAAAAAGGAGGAGAGGAGCAGCACATACACGTGGGATTTACTGTACTGCAAGTAGATGTTTATGGATGATCTACTCATATGAACTCCCTTCAACATTTCTGCAGAAACAACTGGGCATTTCCTGGGTTACAGTTCTTCTTATTCCAAACTGAATGTCTGAGGTCAGATAAATTTCACCCTTAAATTGGCACTTCTTCTAACAGGTATAATGAGGTATTAGAGCTCAGCTGTAGCAGCTAGGCAAGATGAATCCTTCCAACAACACTTGTTAGAGGCACAGCTGAACTAGAAGCAGAGAAGAAAAAATCCAGTGCATGAAGTAGGGGAAGAGGCACGTGTAACGCCATCCAGGAATGGGATCTGATTGAGAATGGGGATGGGATGGGACGGGAGAGCATTAGGGACAGAACAGTTCTGTTTCTGCAGGGGGCCCATCCTGCGCTGGAGGGAAACAGTGCCAGCAGCTCGAGAGAGAAGTCCTTGCAGACAAAGCGCTGAACACTGTGCACAGTGTAAACGAGTGAATGGAGACGACCTCTCAGGGCACAGCTGTTTCCTGCCATAGCACCAAAATGCAAGTGATTCTTCTTCAGCCATACAAGAGAAAAAAGAGATGTTGTGGACTCTTGCTTGAGCAGACTTGTCTGACCTCCGCAATGTTGCTGACAGGACCATCCATTTGCTTGGAAGAGCTGAGAATGCAGGTGGTAGATACTGTGATGCCTAGCAGAGCCAGTTCAAATGGGAGCTTCTAGAAGCTTTTCACTCTGGGTTACGTGAAAGGCTTGCTGGGTGACACCACAGCCTAGGTCTATCCTACGGATTGGCAACTGTTGGAGTCAGAACCTGCTGATGTACCCTAAAGTCTAGAGATGGCCCACGGGCCACCATTTGAAAATTTTGCTTTACAGTAAAATCCCTCTGTATTATTCTTGCTATCTAAGAGAATCATAGCCTATCTCATCCCCAAAAGGACCTGATGTGATTCTGTTACGTGGTAGACGAATTCCATGACTGGGTTACTGATGATGTAGCTTGACGTCACAGCCAACCAAATTTAACAGCCAGCTGCTACCAGCACTGCCAATTCCTTCCCCCTGTCGCTCTTTCTTCACGCCTGGCAGGTGGAAGGGTGTGTGTTGGAGGAGCTTCTCTGGCTCAAGGAAAGACAAGCAGTGATGTGTGCATGGGAGAATGCTAGCACATAGGTCCTGCCCCTTCACCTGGGCTGGCGTTTATCTACATAGCAGCGAAATGGGCTAGAGAGCTAAGCTGGCATAAAAATTAGCAGTTCACCTGACGTTTGTCAAAGGGCTGAGTAGTCACGGCAGCTCCAAATTTCTTAGCATCCAAGGCGAAATTGAGCTTTTTTTGCATTTAATTCACTTAGGAAGTAGATAATGTAAACAGGACAACCCGTTTACACAATATGAGTGTCCACAAATGGGCTTATTCTGTAATGCTATCCCAAGTTATTTTACACTAACAGACACAAACAGCTGAGTTCTAAGTATCCAGCTGTTTTGTCGGTAAAAATCTGTGGCACTCTAATCTAGGACAGGAGATCTTTCAGCTTCCACTAAGAATTTTAGAAATAAAAATATTTTGACTCACTGGTAGTAGTGGTACGTGATCTTTCATATGGAAGACTGCACAGCTAATAAAAAGATGAAAAATAAAATTCAGTATACATTCATAAAATTGACCTAAATAAAAACTATGGCAAACCATACTCCTCTCAGTTCCTGCTTTATACAAAATGTATTTGCCCTGATCCCATGTAACTGTTTATTTTGTAAAATGTTTATGAAAGAAAGGGACATTCTAGGTTCTAACTATTTCTCTTAGGAAAGGGGGAGAAAGTGTAAGAAATGTGATACTCCAATCAAGTCCACGAAGAAGCCTGTATCTTCCACAGTCTCTGTGCACATCTGCAGTATTGGACCAAAGTACAGGGCAAACACTTGGGTCTTACCACTGCATTGTGTGTTCTAGAAAGAGCAAATCCCAGACAAATAATAGAAAATGCCATGGTCTCCCTGAGATGGACACTTCACATTTTGTACACTGGTTCCTACTTCATTTAGAATTCTCCTTTTTACATAGCTAAACACTGAATTTAATTAGCTGTATTTATTAAGCAGAAAACTTTGTCATATTAAATATACATTCTCTGTGAAGATGTAGTTATGTTGGCAGAGAAAAATCTTCTAGCCTTCAGAATTACAGCTGCTAACCATCCTTAGACACAGGAACTGCATATTCCTTATTTTCTTCTTTATATTTCTTGTATGTGACCACTAGATATGTGCTAGAGAGCTGTGGCCCAAAAGCAGAGCCCCAAATCTGGTGTTTTCCCAAGTGTTTGGGAGTTCAGGAATAACTGAGTGCTCCCCATGCGAGGCCCTGGGCTCTGGAATCTGATTCCCTCCGGTCTACTAGTTCCTGGATTTAGACACATTCCAGGCGTGCTACATAGTCCCTCTTATCTTGCAGGCATTCAAAGAGGATGAGGCCTGGGAGATGGAGGGGCTGGAAACACAAAGAACAATGTAGGTGGGGTTTCATAACATTGGTCCCTAGAGTGTCTTTATTTTTTTGTGGGAGAATATGTAAATAGGAGCATTCACAGTTGGAAATCCTGATGAACTGAAGTATGTACTGAAACCTTGTAGGCTTTCAGCATGCTAAATGCTGAGAGGTACTTAGAGCTGTGGGTCATTATACATGTCTTTTGCTTGTTCCACAACAAAAACAGTATGAAGAAACCATGCGGTATAATTGAGTCCCAAATAACCACACTTACTAAATAATACACAAACATGCAAGATATAGCTAGGGGCATGCTGCTGCTCTGACTGGTTTCTGGCAGCTTCTATAAACACAGAGGGTGCTATTAAAAGGTTCACAAGTGATTTAAAGAGACACTAACGTATCCTTATGCACTAAGAAATCAAACCGGTGCTGCAGAAATCAAATCAATAAATAAAAAGAAATGTAGACTGTAAAAAGAAAGCATTCCACTATTTTGACCCTTATTTTTTTTATGAGAAAAAGTAAAATGCAATGGTTGAAGGAATTTTGGTCAATAACAATCTTAAACATCACAAATCATAACTGAGAAAGATTCATAAAATAATGCTAAAATAATACTGAAGTGGACTGAAAACTGAAGTGGTCTGAGATATATCTAGGTTCAGCAGCCTGTGAGGTTATTTAGTAATAATATTAACTACAGAGACAGACATACCCACATTGTGGCCGCTTTATGTCACTCAGACAAAATACAAAGGCATTAAAGCAGGCATAAACGTAGATACAATTAGGCCATCTTAAAGAAGCCTTGGTGTAACTGAGAATTGTGTTTATAGAATTAAGGTCCTTCTTATTTTACCACTTTCTGCACAGACATTAAATCCTATCCCTCTGGTGTTCACATAAGCACAATCCCACGTGCATTTAAAGATAGCAGCGATAGACATTACTGTTAAGTGTTCCTTTGTATTGCACGATTGTACAATACATATCCTCACATACAGTACAATGGAACACTATTGTGTGTGTGTTTATATATATATGTGTATGTGTACAAATATATATGTACCTATACATAGTACATATACGTATATTTATATGCATATATTTATATCTCTGTATGGCTCATTACAGACAACAGTGCAGTTCTGTTTTGACTGTCTCATATTCTATCTTGGTGTCTGATGTTTTGGGATTATGCAACTCAACGCCTTATCAGGATATAAAAGTGAAAAATGACAGCAGAAACATCTCTGAAAATGAGTCTGAAATTTCCCACCTTGTGCATTATTAAAATTAGAGCTTTAACTATACATCAGCACACACCATTATATAGCATTCTCACTATAGACTTCCCCAGTTAGCAGAGAAGTGGGGCCATGGGAGAACTCCTGGCTAAATTACAGTCAAAGACATTTATGTATTGAACACCAAATATATGAGAAGTGCAACCAAGATCAAAGTGCAACCTTCTGCCTACAAGAAAAGGTTCCAGAGGTGGCGAACAAAGTGATGCACTCTAATGCAGAAGGTAAATGTCAGAATCTCATGTTCTTTTCCATATTTACTGATCACATTAGTGAACTGGCCAACATTTCAAAGACCCAAAGGACAGATAATAAAAAATCATTTTTAAGTGAGGATCAAATTTATACCATTTCATAAAACCACTACATTATTACATTTGCATTTACTATACTGTGTTCAATAATTTTTTTTAGTGCATTCTCAACTTAGTGTGAAATAGGCTAAACACAGCATAAGAGACAAACATGTATCCCAATGGGTCACATAGGGTTTATTTATAATGCAGATTTGTTGTGGGGAAGTTTTGCACAGCCTGGAATTGGTAGAAAGTCATAGTCATGTTAAAAGTGGTTTCCAGGGAACCACCTGGAATCAGGACTGAATATTTCTGAGAAAACAGAATTGAGTGGGTATGGCTTATCAGCACCTCTCATGAAGTATGTATACAGTGTAAATGCAGAAGTTGTACTTGGAGGATATCCAAACATCACATTTCTGATTTCTCTCTAAAGGGAAAGTAGCCAGTAAGGCCCTAACTTCTACTGCATGGCAGCAAAGTGAAGATATTTAACTTACACATTTTTTTCCAGCTGTGATTTATGGGAGTGTTTACAAATTAATACAGGCATTTCCTATGACAGAAGCAACAAACCTACCATTGTGGGACCCCAACCCTCAGTTACACTAAAGATGTTTTATGCTCCTCTGGCACTACCAGGATGTTAAAGAGCAAAGAATATCTGCGACGATCTGCCCGATCAGCCACTGCCAGCATTAAGGGATCTAATTTGAATCCCTGATACAGGGCATTGGGATACAACTATTCTGTGCTTTTTGAGGAAAGTGCAGTGCAAAGAAGAAGTCCTATTACTTGTTTTACCTGTCTTTATTATGTGCATCTGTTTTAATTTATTAGCTCCCTGAGGCAGAGACGTTCTGTAAAAGCACTTGCCCAACATGCAAATTCAGCATAGGCAATCATCTCTGAGCAATTCGAACCACCCTCTCCTCTGCCTTCAACTTTTTTTCCTGCAGATTCTCCAGTGGTGGGAAATCAAGCAGCAGTTTCCAAAAAGCCGAACAATTCAGTACCTGCCTCTCCCAGACCGATATAAGTAATGGTTTTGTGGGTATAAAACTTGTACCGTGCTTCTCACTGTCATTTCTGTGAGTTTGATTCTCCTTCCAGTCAAATCAATAGGAAATTAAACAGCAACACCATCGAGGCAGAACTGGTCATGAATACCCTTCATCTAACAAAGGAGTCTGAGGTCTGTTCTTTCCAGGGCTGGAGTGGGCAATGCAATTACTGGGGCACTCTGTGGGAACCACCAGAACTCACATGTCTCTCAGTTCTCCATTCCAAAATGCAGAGAGCAAAATTTCCAGTGGAAATGTTTGAGCAATTAAATAAACACAACAAGCACGGAGTAGTTAAACTTCAGGGCTGAGTATAAACATACTTGTTTGGTTCAAAATGTTTCAAGAATGAAAACGAGGGGCCCCGCCTCTCCCTGCCTTGAAAAGGACTGTGACTAATGTGAAAAATGTTCTTGAATCAGAACAGGAAAAAGTGTGCCCTCTGTTTTTTTGGAATACTTCCGTGGTATTTTTGATGAAGTGAAAGCTTTCCTTGGAGAAAACACATTGCCTTCTGTAACGTATGCCTGATGGGAGCAGGGAGGAGAAGGCTTCTGTTTTCAGAAGCAAACTGGAGGAAAAAGCATAAAATTCAAGGAGAGAAATAAAGCTTTGAATGGAAGAAATATTCCTAGTTACGCAGGTGTTTCTTTGTTAATCACAGTTTACTTGCAAGCCTCAGAATCAAGAACATTGTGTCATATAAAGCTGAAGGAGTCTTGAAATGTGAGAGCAGGTAATTCAGTATCCACGTGATATAAAGGTTAGGCTGAATCACAGTCAGTCTCCAACCACATTAAGAAACATTGCCACTCCAAAAGGACACCAAAGCCACTGGCTTTCTCCAGCAAACATTATATAATGTGTGATATATCGGACCAAACAACTTGAGGAGATGTGACATCATGAACACCTACCTCATCATCCAAGCTAGATGAAAGATAGTATTGCTGGGAAATAAAAAGAAACAGAATAGCAAAAACATCTGGTCCCTTAATTTGGAGGATCATTATGCAATGTAAAATACTATTGATTAAGACTGTGTCAAAAACAACAGTGACAAAATTATATTTTCTCATTGGAAATAAAAACTAAGTACAGGAGGCAAAAATTTTCCGCAGGTGCCACCATTAACTGGCATGATTGTCACTAGAAGCACTGGTTTCAATTCAATAGAATATTCACTAAATGTGTCATACAGGAAACCCCCTGTGGCCATCTATTCTACCTCCTGTTTGATTCTGGCTGCGAGACTTCTTCAAACCAGCTTCTTTATAAAATCATTCATTCCCTGGAAAACGGTCCTTTTGAGACATGTAAACCTGACCTATCCTTTCATAAGTGAGTACATGCACATATTAGGCCATAAACAAGACTCTTCTCCAGATGTAGATCATAAATATTTACTGAACATTTCAACTGTTCCTGGACCATTTCTTTTGTTAGAAAAGAGTATAATCAAAATGTCCAGTTATCCTTAACTGTGCTGGCTATAAGCTCATCTTCCTGTACTTACTTCTCCTACCACCTTTCTGCAGTTCCTACTTTCTGCTTTAGAATATGAATTGTTTAGTTTTCCACCTCTTGATATCTATTATTTCTAAAATTTCTGCTTTAATTTTCTGTCTAAATGGGTTTTTTTAGACTGTGTCATCTAATTTTTGATTCTGGAACATTTAGTAAAATCTTCTTTAGAAGTTTCCAATAGTCATTCACACTTTTCCTGTTCTTTTTAATAAGTTATCTTTTAATTATTTAAGGCATTTTTTTAAATGAAAGAGGAAGATATGAAACACAAATTTAGGAAAGGTACATATTACTCAACACAGTTTTTGATAAAAAAAGACTTTTTTAAACAAAAGAAATGCTGTAATCAAGAAATTGTTTATAAAATAGGGTTTATTGCAAGTAAAGAAATGGTGGATGACAACAGTTATTGTTGAAAAATGAAGTTAAAAGATTCCTAGTAGAATTTATTGTTTTGAGAATTTCTTTTGTTTATTCTTTATTAATAAGCCTGGCATTAAAGTAATTTTACTTTAATTAAAGTAAAGAAGTAATGTGTTGCATACCTGGAGTGTTTTGTCCAGTTCCCCACACAAGAGAGACAAGGAGACCAGAGCAAGTCCAGCAGAGGTTCGTGAAGATGATTAAGGGACTGGAGCATCTGTCATATGAAGAAAGGGTGAAAGAGCCAGGAGAGGAGAAGGTTCAGAGGGATCTTACCAATCTGTACAAATGCCTGACTGGGAGGGAGAGGAAGGGGCACAAAGAAGAAGGAGCCAGGCTCTTCCTGTTGGTGGCCAAAGAAAGGACCAGAGGCAATGAACATGAAGCAGGAAATTCCATTTCAATGTAAGAAAACACTTTCTTAATGTGAGGATAGCCAAACACTGGAACAGGTTGCTCGGAGAGGACTGCAGAGTTTCCACCCTTGGAAGTACTCAAAACTCTACTGGGCATGGTCTTGAGCCATGCTCAAGTTGGACTGGATAATCTTGAGGTCCCTTGCAACCTCAACCATTCTATCATTTTATGAAACTAGTGGACAATGCTGGCATTAAAAAAAAAATGTTTATAAACTGGCTATAAATACATTTAAATCAGAAATTTAAATGTACAAACCTTCAGAATAAAGAAAATTTTCACAAACCCTCTAAAAATAATATTATAAAATAAAAAATATTTTAGAGGTTGAATTTGATCAGTTTATGAAAGGGATTAGAAGACAAAGTTTCCCCAATAGCTTGTAATAAGACTAATCTGCTCAGAAGATACCTTCCAGTCTTAATTTCCAAAACAAGGGTTTTTAGAGCATGAAGTGTATAAGGACATTTTAGACATTCTGATCTAGCCACAGTCAATTTGAATTAAGAGCTTGCTTCCCCTAAAGGCCTACCAGCATTAGTGCATATGTAATGGCTTCCTAACCCAGTTCTGTTAAAATGACTCAGTTTATCTTAAACACACCTTGAACAGTTATCCTAAACATGTTTTCAATAGTAAACCAGATAATTTTGACACAACTGTTAGAGAGCAATTACAAACACAGGCCCAGGTGGATGGTGGTCCCTCACATAAAAGCTTTGGCATGTAACATTTAAGGACAGCTTCTTCACCTGTATCATACATAGGCAGAACAGTTTACCTTAACATGCCTGAAATTACAGGTGTGGATCTTAATTTTTTTCTAGATATTAAAGCAAGTGAACTCAGACCAAATAAACACGCAGCTGGTTCATCAAGCTTTGTTAGGCCCGCAAGTGCACCTCTTCTCCAGGCATTGTGGTCCAACCTCAAGTACTGTGCGAGGTTTTGGACACAGAAGGACATCAGACTACTACAATGTGTCCAGAAGAGGGCGACCAAGATGGTGAAAGGTCCTGAGGGCAAAACTGAGGAGGAGCAGCTGAGGCCACTTGGTTTGTTCACCCTGGAGAAGAGAAGGCTGAAGGGTGACCTGATTGCAATCTACAACTTCCTCAAGGGGGGCAGCAGAGGGGGACGTGCTGCTCTTCTCTCTCTGGTGACCAGAAACAGGAACACAAGGAGATGGAATGAAGCTGCATTAGGGGAAGTTCAGATTGGACATCAGGAAAAGGTTCTTCACAGAGAGGATGATCAGTCACAGGAACAGGATCCCAGGGAAGTGGTCATGGCATCAAGCCTGTCAGAGTTCAAGGAGCATCTGGGCAACATGTTTAGTCATATGGTTTAGTTTTAGGTAGTCCTGCGAGGAGCAGGGAGTTGGACTTGATGATACTTATGGGTCTTTTCCAACTCAAGAGATTCTATGACTTAGGTGCCTGTGGCTCAAGCTCAGCACTGGCTTCATGCAGCTCTACGCCTTTGAGTCGGAGGGCTGCGTAGAAAGAGTGGTGTGAGAAAAAGCTGTAGGGAGTAGGGTCCTGTCCACCTTTACTCCAGAGCTGCTTTTAAGCTTGTGCTCTTGCTCTCAGTCTCTGCCTGAATTTTGTTGCAGGAATGTCTATGCTTGGTCATCTACCTTCCTGACTCTTGACTCAGGAGTTGACCTGCTCACTTCACCTTCTGTCTTGATCTTGGATGTGTCTCATCACTACAGGCCTGCCTGGTGATCTGAACTGTTGGCTGAACCTTGCTACTAGCACTGGGCCTGCTCTGCTCTTTGTGCTCAAGTACTGTGGGACTGCACTCAGTGGTGGTGCAACCCCCCCTCTCTTCAGCCGCTCAGTACTTGGCACAGTTTCTCCCTTTTTTTTGAGCCACATACCTGAGCAGCAGACCAGAGCGTCAAGGCGCCCCCTTAATGTGTCTGGTTCTTGCTCGCTGGGTAGCAAGAACAGCCTGGTACACCTGTGCTTCAACGGCCTGGTACACCTGTGCTTGAACCGTGACATTCTTGTTCCCTCATTACTTTGGAACAATAGTGCTAATCGATCACCTCCTGACAGTCTGGTACACCTGTACTTGAGCCGTGGCCCAAAAGGGGGAGATGCCAGAAAAGCTCTGAGTCGGTGCAACTGGTGGAAAGTACCAGAATATGTCATCATCCAAGCTTGCCTGGAGTGGAAAAGTACCTGACAAAAGTCAATTATCTTGGATCCTATAAACTGTGATTCTAAGTGAGACCCTTTGGAGCTCTCCTGGATCGTAGCGGGCTGTGACCACTATCCACTGCTGAGCTGAGACACCTCTCAGGCACGAACTTGATGAGAATCATCTGCCAGGGTGAAGCCAGCCTTCTGCAGTCTCAACTATCACCCATTGAGGAATGCCAATACATTGCATTTCCTCTAAACCCAAAGAAGGAAAATTTAACCACAAGCTAGCTTCTTTCACCCACCTCTCTACTTATACATGTATTTAAATACATACATTTGCCTTTACGAGTGTGGGTGGTGTATATCACTGGGCCCAAATATTCCTGTTTTCTGTTTGTACCCGTTTCTCTTATGTTTTATGTTTATATATCTCTCTATAAACTTTGATTTAGGATACCTTGTAGTAAGTTAGGGTGAATCTTGCCATCTTCGAATCTGCAATTAAGTCACTGTTTTGGTCATAGTATATTTTACTGAATTACTTGTAAATCTTTAAAATTAGTCAATCATTGAGTGCTGCTAAAATTCAACCTTTGATTTTGAATAAATTTTGAATTGACTAAATAGCAACTGTGTCAAAACACCTTCACCTGCGACACACCCTTGTCAGTGAGGTCCTGCCTGCCTTGGCCCCTGCCTCACCTTCCCTATCGAGGGACCTGCCCTTGCTGCGTCCTGCCAAGTATGACCGTGAACCTTTGGAGGGTACAGAAAAAATTTCTATGCTAATTCTATGGGTATGGGTCTTAAAAAGCATGCATACAGGAAAGAAGATTCTCACCTTTAAAACCATATCTGATCACTTCTATAAACGCTTTCTATTCCCAGGAGAAAATCAGATAAGTGTTTGAATCTACTGGTGTTGTGAGCCTCAGAATGCAGAAACACTTAAAAAAAAGCACCTGATTTTCTTGCAGGAGTGAAACATCTTGATGGCAATTTTCAGTTGCCTGAGCTCGACTGCCTGAGTTTTGCAAGCTAGGCTACCAAGCTGCTTCTAAACAAATCAGATATATAGTACCGTACTTGGTGACAATCTAAATTACACAATTTTAGTTGGCTGGTTTCACTAAGTGATGCCTGTTCTAAGTGTGTGGTCCATATGTTTGAAACTTAGGAGGGGACCTGGCATTGGCAAGGATAGGCAAGCTGACAGTTACTCAGCTTGATATGCATGTCATTAACAATTCAATTATACATTTTGCAACACTGACCACTGCTGTTACAATAAAGGTAAATTTATGTCAGTGAGATATCACAGTTGTGAGGGCATTTCTAAGAACATTATTTCCCATAATTTGAGGAAGAAGGAAATGAGTGTAAGTTCCATAGCAGTGAATCATATATATTTTGGGGTTGTCTTTTGAACATGCAGAATCATATAAAAATGATCCTGAAGCTGAGCTGTTTCAGATCACAAAATCCACATCAAAAGTGACTGGTATTTAGATATTCTAGTGTATTTGGTTTGTGTGGCAAGGTTTTGATAGCAGGGGGGCTACAGGCGTGGCTTCTATGTGAAGCTGCCAGAAGCTTCCCCCATGTCCAACAGAGCCAATGCCAGCCGGCTCCACTGCTGGCCAAGGCTGAGCCCGTCAGCCACAGTGGTAATGCCTCTGGGGTAACACAGCTAAGAAGGGGAGAAAAATCACCAGGAGCAATTGCAGCCAGAGAGAGGAGTGAGAAGATGTGAGAAACTTTGCAGACACCAAGGTCAGTGCAGAAGGAGGGGGAGGAGGTGCTCCAGGCACCAGAGCAGAGATTCCCCTGCAGCCCCTGCAGAAGACCATGGTGAGGCAGGCTGTCCCCCTGCAGCCCATGGAGGTCCATGGTGGAGCAGAGATTCCACCTGCAGCCCACGGAGAACCCCACGCTGGAGCAGGTGGAGACACCCNGATTTGGTTTTATTTCTCATTACTCTACTCTGATTTGATTGGCAATAAATTAAATTAATTTTCCAAGTTGAGCCTGTTTTGCCCATGACAGTAACTGGTGAGTGATCTCTCCCTGCCCCTATCTTGACCCAGGAGCCTTTCGTTGTATTTTCTCTCCCCTGTCCAGCTGAGGAGGGCAGTGACAGAGCAGCTTTGGGGGGCACCTGGCCTCCTCTGGGTCAACTCACCATGTCTGGGCTTGGCAATGGTCCTTTACGTTTGATCATTCCACTTTGCTAAGAATGAACTGAAAAGCTTTTAACTTAGTGTTTTAACTCTAGCATGAAAACTAGGTAAGAGAACATATTAGAATTTTCTTTTTTGCTAAAAAATACTTCTCTGCTGAGCAGAAGGCAGGAGGGATGCACACATAATGCTACAGACTGCTATAGCATTCCATTCTGTAGGACTAAGAACTCAAATAAGGTACAGTCTCCTACTGTCACTGACAACAGTTTCTTGCCATATAAGACAGAGCAATAGCCAAAAATGCTGGTTGTCTTTCAGATCTCAGTGACTCGTATCATGCCACTTATAAGTTAATTTAGTACTGAAATCGGCACTCATTATCAGTACTGAAGATGTATACAGTGTCTTTCATCAGCAGAAGGTTCACAATACTTTATAAAGTGTTACAAAACACACATAAGCAAAAAAACATACTACCATGTTCATATGGAAAATGGCAGCAATATAATACACAGGGAAAATCTATCATAGCATACAGGTCTAGTTGCCCAAAAAGGAATAAGAAATTAGAATTAGGGTCCTTTATTATAACAGCAGTCCTGACATTAAAGTATACCCTATAATGAGAGTCTCAAACTTCACTTTTACCCTGGATCACCAGGAAACCTTGTGGTACCCTGTAAAAAGAAAAACAAAATCATTTGAGCTGTGAAAAGGAATTTTTGTTTATGAAAACAGGTTACTTCAACTAGAATTTTGGACACTAGAACAGCTGTGAGAGATACTCCCTGGCTATGTGATGAACATTGCAGAGCACTGAAACACTATGCAGTACAATTATTATTACTGCAAGTATCAGGACCTCATTCTTACACCATATGCAGAGTGCAATGATTCAAGTAAAGAAGTTCTTGCATGCACTATCTTGGGACATTTGTTCGATTCCAAGTGGGGACACTGCGACCTGGTGAAGCTGCTGTGACATTTAGTGAAGCAGTGCCATTACTTTCTACTGCTCTTGGAAAGAATTTATAAAAATAATAACTGTGCTCAGCTCTGCTGTGAAATGTGATGGTGTCCTGGTTTCAGCTGGGATAGAGTTTACTTTCTTCAGAGTAGCTAGCATGAGGCTATGGTTTGTATTTGTGCTGGAAACAGGGTTGGTAACACAGGGATGTTTCAGTTACTGCTGAGCAGTGCTTACACAGAGCCAAGGCCTCTTCTGCTTCTCACCCCACCCACCAGGGAGTGGGCTGGGGGTGCACAAGGAGTTGGGGGGGGACACAGCTGGGACAGCTGACCCCAACTGACCAAAGGGGTATTCCATCCCATATGATGTCATGCCCGGTATATAAGGGTCTGGGGGAAGAGGAAGGAAGGGGGGTACATTTGGAGTGATGGTGTTTGTCTTCCCAAGTCACCGTTACGCATGATGGCACCCTGCTTTCCTGGCCATGGCTGAACACCTGCCTGCACATGGGCAGTGGGGAATGAATCTCTTGTTTTGCTTTGTTTGTGTGTGTGTCTTTTGCTTTAAACTGTCTTTATCTCAACTCAGGAGTTTTCTCTTTCACTCTTCTGATTCTCTCCCCCATCCCACCAGGGGGGAATGAGTGAGCGGCTGCATGGGGCTGAGCTGCCGGCTGGGGTTAAATCACAACAGATGGATTAGACAGAAGTATGGTTCTGGTTCTCTAGATCTTCTCAGAACATATATAGTATGTACAGAACAGGCTAAGTTTCTTACCTTAGAGTGTGCATCAGCTTAGTTCTAAAAAGAACATTGTTTAAGACTTAAATATCAATCAGTCTCCTCAACTTTGGCTTCTCTGTTGAAGAAGTCACAAAATGAACCTACTTGTACAGTTTTGGGTAGATGTCTAGTTACCCACTAGAAATACCAACTTCTAGTAAGTTTTTGTAATAGGGTAAGACCACAAATAGAAGAAGGATTAGAACCGCACCCATACTCCTTTAATTTGAAAAGACTATGTTTAGATCCATTACTTGCATATGACTTTGTAATAGACATAAGTTGCCTGTTAAACCCAAGCTTCTGCAAAATCAAGGAAAATCTGGATCGTAGAAGTTAAACTAATAGTCATACTGGCACTGCTTCTTTTATTCAACAACCTCAAAATATTTTAAGAAGGTGGATAAATGTTACCACCTACGTATACGTAAAGACATGGCGTTGATTCACCGAGGGATATACTGTTTGGTTTGGGTTCCTTGCAGTTCGGTTTGGCGTTTAACTGAGGTGTTTAAGTTGGGAACGCAATCCTTAGTGCCCTCTATGGTCCGTGAGAGGAAACAGGCAGCTTCACAGTGCCTGGCATCCCGGCGGCCCTCAATCACTGCTCGGCGGCACCCGTCTCTCTCCATTGCCTTTCTCCATGGTTCCCAGGGGATCAGGCTTCTGTGGAGATGCCTAAAATTTTCGGAATATGCCCAGGCTTAGTATCACAGCTGGTATATGATCCAGTTTCTTACCTGAACCGCTACTCTAAGCTACATCTGGGAAAAGCTCTGAGGATTTATAAAACTGTATCGATGCTGATTTTTTTCTCTCCTTCCCTTTAATATAACTCAAGAAAATCCAGAAGCCAGTTAATACCCATATTGGCCATGACCATATCAGAATGCAGTGATGATGTAGGAGAAGAAAATATGTCTATTATTTGAATAACTTTCATTTGTACTTCAATAATTCTTTTCCCTTTTTGAACCATAAGACGTAAAATAGGAACAAATGAAAGATAGAATAAGGCCTGACACATTTCAGTTCTTCAGTTATCATTCATTATAAGGGTAGTAAAAACAGTGCTAACACATAAATGAGTCCAGTTAGAGCAGAGAAGCAGTTTATCATTCTTTAATTGCATATTAGATATACATACTTCTATGTTCTATCGCTTTCTTAAGATAAAAAACTGTGCACCATGTTACTTGGCCTATGGGTTGTGCACTGTCCCAACACATGCTCTATCCTTGAAAGTATCTAGCAGCAGAACAATTTATACGGATGGTTTGAAGTGAATTAAGTAGAACAGCAGTATTACTCATGATTTTGACTACTTTTGTCTTGGATACTCTGACCTAGCTGTGTTGAATGGTAGCCAAACTACAAATATATGAGGTTGATCATGCAATTTACAGAATAAAGATATACTGCAGATCAACTTAAACATAAACCAGCAATGTTATTAAACAATGATTTGTAGCAGAAAAAGAACCCGTAATCTCCGGTGGTACAGAGGAGTTTCGTTGGCTCAAGTACAACTTTGAAAACCAGAATGTTTATTGGCCGGCACGTACTGTGGATATATCATACATGGTCAAAAAAGTGCCAATAAAGCTTTTACAGCTTAGAGATTTTACAGGCTGGAGAAAAAAAGGAACGGTCAAGTTACTTTTCAAAACTCTTCAAAAAACCACCGTTGTGCAATGGCGCAAGAATTCACCTAGCTCTCCTAGTAACTGGGATATTCAGCAGGTGGAGTACAACATGCCTGGGACATTAATAAGTATACATAAAGATTATCGGAGAATTCATGCTGTATGTAGAAAAAAAGTAGTTTCAAGGAACTAGTTTATCCTCAGAATTTACAGATGATAAAAGGATAGTTAGAGATTACACTGCATGAAATATTTATTAGCTTCCTTATATAGAATGATTCACATCTCAGTGAAATGAATACATTTACTCAAAGCTTGTCTTCACCACACACTCAAATACTCATAGTCTCTTCAGTCACTCTTGACGTGGGAAGAGCTTTGCTTTCATGCAAGTAACTCTCCCATTTTTCATGCCTATATTACATTCTCAGAAGATTTCTCTGTATTGTATCTTACTTTATTACTGCTGGATTTTTGGAGTGCTGTTTCCATTCCTCTGCCCACTCCCTCTTTGAAAGTGTAACAAAGAACAGTAATGCTTGTCCCCTCCAGCATGCTCTCATGAAATTCCATTGAAATGGCACTTCTAATGCTGTTCATATATGTGTGTGTATGTATACATAAATTAACCTGTGATTTAATTTTATCAAAGTTGATGTTTCATAAATTCATACTGTATTACATTTTGATGCTACTTCTGTAGCTGCTGCCATTGAGGTTATGTAGTTGCTGAAAAGCTTAACTCCATCCTAAGTAAATTTCCCTCCTAGCCTAGATATCTGGAAGGACATCTAGGTAAACTATTATAAGTTTAGTATGAATCATGACTTTCACTCTTCAAACAATGTGATCTTTCATCGGTGGATTCTTTCCCGCTCCTTCCTAAGCCCTCCAATTCTCTCGCTCATCTGCTTGTAACTGACAGATACAAAATTAAAGTGTGTCTGTCTTAAAATACACACAGGCACATACAAAGCCATAAATAACAGAACAGGGTGATTTGAAGGAATTCTAGATGAGATATAAAAGAAAGTGCAGATTTACAAAGTAGCTGTTAACTGCCAAAATTATAGTTAACATACACATGTGCTTAATGTGGTCTTTTAAAGTATTCTGATGGTTTGCTAAGGGTTGTGGTGCTTTGTCTGAGCTGTAGTGAATTCTGGAATTCCTGTTCTCTCTTTGGCAACTTAAAGTACAACAACTGAGTAACTCAGAGAAGCAAAACAAGTACCCTGATCTCCTGTGGCCTTGTGGTTGAATTCCTCTGAATTTGGTAGAATGCAAGGCCCAGATGAAGCCTTCCCATCAGGTAGTAAACCCGTAACACCTCTTCATTCCTGATATTGCAGCTTTCAGTCAAGGTTGTAGGCTGGGGCTCTCTTCTCTACCTAGCTCCCAGGCATCCAGTGCCAGGACATGTGGGAATGGCTCAGAGCTGCACCAGGGGGGGGTTAGACTGGACACTGGGAAACATTNTTCTAAACTGAAATACTCCATTGCATTTTCAGAAGATATTACAAGAGCCTGAACACTACAGACAGGTTTTGAGTAAGAATGCACAAATAATGAAAATTTGCATATAGCACAAAGTTGCATTCGACATGCTCAATCTAAAGTCAGATCTATTGTCAATGACTCACTCATTGACAAAATATAATTATTTGCCTGTTTGCTGCCCTTTAAATAATACAAATATTCACAGAGGTAAGAGATACAGAAAAGTAGAATGCCCTTATGGGAACCCCTGAGCTGCTCAGTACAATTTAAGTGACTGCGAGATCTTCTCATGTACTAAGCTAATACCCTAATCTATGCCTAACTTTGCTTTGGAAGAATAACGAAGCTTTTATTCATTTATCGGTGTGTGCGTGCACGCGTTTGTGTAGAAAGGGAGCAGGGAAGGCTTGGTGCAACACACATAAAGCAGAAGCCTCAAACCCTAAATTTTCAGTGTGAGAATATTAAAGGCTTTAACAGCCAGGCAGATTACACTGAGATCAGCCGAGTATTTTTGCTGAGGTCAGTTCGGCGGGGAGCAGTGCAACAACCACAGCTCCGACAGCAGCCGGCGGCTAGCTATTGCGCAGCACCGGCAGCCCGTCACTGACGGACCCGCAGAGCAGCTCAGCAGGAAATACATGCGGTGTCTTGCCAAGCTACCGACAAAAGTTACGTGTGCTCTACCTCCGGATCGTACCGCGCCCTTGAGCAGCGCTGTAACGGGAGAGAAAACGGAGACGTTACGGAGCGGTGACACCACTGTGCACGCAGGGGCACCAGCTCCCAAACGTGCGCTGGCCCGCGCGGGTCACCGATCGCTGCCAGGCTGTCACCGGGTTCCAGCTGCGCGCTGCCGCCAGCCTCAACGGGGCTATTT
>VXBL01009751.1:44356-59009 GCA_013400195.1 Aramus guarauna
CGGGGCAGGGTGGCGGTGTCGGGCGGCGGGGGACGTCCGGGGGGCGGCTGCACGGCTCCGGCCTGGCCGAGGGGCCCGGGCCTACACAGCCCGTCTGGGCGCTGGCAGGCCACCGGCCCGGGGCGGTCTGACGCGTACGGCAGCTGTGATGTCGGTTTTGACTTGCCGACTATGGCTGGTTCAGTGCTTGAAGCGCTGCCCCGGGTCCCTCGCCTCCCTGGTGAAACTACTGAAACATACACCAGCTGGGCGCTCGCTCCTTCTTTTTCAAAGCGGCACAGACCCCGCTTTTTTTTTCTGTGTAGCAATTTTTTCTTGTAGGCATCTGAAGTTCTGCTGGAAATGCCTACCTATTTTGTAAGTACTGTATGTTCAGGAAGGGTTGACAGTTTGCGTTACGCTTACTTCCACGTACCATACAATACTTTCAACTTCTAGCAAAAATGAGTTTGCTCTTTAATAATGAAAGGTAATGACTTATATTGAAGTGGTAATTGCTGTGTATGTTAGCTTTTATTTTTCTGAATATTCAGGAAATATTTTTTAATTATTCCATAGGGTTTTCCCAACAGAAAAAATGTTGGATATCAAGGCTTGGGCTGAATACATCGTGGAGTGGGCTGCAAAGGACCCGTATGGCTTTCTTACTACAGTGATCTTGGCCCTTACGCCATTGTTCGTAATTAGCGCAGCACTTTCGTGGAAGCTTGCAAAAATGATTGAGGCCAGAGAGCGAGAGCAAAAGAAGAAACAGAAACGCCAAGAGAATATTGCAAAAGCCAAACGAACAAAGAAGGATTAAATGGGGAAAAAAAGGCCTTCCTTGAGCAAAGAACACACTTTTTAAATGAAACACTTGTACATTGTGTTGTAACTGTCCTTTGATACTTGATCCTGTTATTTCTTAAGTATGAAATTGAATCTCTTCGGTGTGTTTTTTTCTGTTGAGATGATTTGTGTTAAAGCTTGTCCAAGTGACACTTGTTACAGTCATGTAATCTACTACTTGTGTTGTAGCGCAGGTTGCTTTTCTAAATTTGTATGTTAAATTAAAAAATTAATCTGTTGGGTGGCTGTGGAGGTAGATTTCTTTTTTTCCTTATCTGAGCTATGACTTAACAAGTGTCTTAAAATTGTCAAAATTATGGGGAAAATGTGAATGGTACACTGGATTACAGACAGGCAAGTTTTGGTATACGTTCCACAGAGCTGTAGGGGATGAGCTAGCTTCAGCATTAGGTCGCATACCTTACACTGCATATGGCCCTGCTGTTCATTCAGCTGTGTGCCCATAGGGGCTGCTGTAGTGTTTTTGATGGCGGGGCTTGTCTGCAAAAAGAACCTAATGTAGCTTTTCCTGTTTCCTGAACTACGAGCTGTCAACAGTCTTTAAATTCAGCCCAACCTCTAGGAAACTGATTGCTTGTTCTTAGGACCTTCATTTGTCTTAGGCCACTAGTGCTCTACAAAATATACTACCGTTTGGTTTTCCCTAACGATCAGCTGAATGCTCCACCTGTAACTAATTTGTTTCTGCCTTCAGAAACTTTATGCCTCAAAAGACTGCCCTCAAAAGAGGGTGAGACCGAAGGCCCCGGTGGCCTAATGTTGTGTCCTAGTGACCTATAGCAGGTGGCTGTGGCACAGGAGGAGGATGCGCATGCTGGTGACAGTAGTTCTTCCTAGTTGCTGACCTTCTGGCTGGCTTTGGTTTAGGACCTTCTGAGTTTAGGTGGGATCTTTGTTCTCATGGCCCTTGAAACTCTGCTGCCTTGCAGGTTGCAAAATAGTGGAAAAAGTCCAAGTGGGGTTTGCGTTGTAAATATGCCAAAATTATTTAACCTTAATTCCAATTTATGTTTTTCTAACAGAAGTGATTAATTCTTCAAAGCCTAATTTTTATTAATGGTCTAGTTCTAAAGAGCTTGTGGCAGTCATTAGGTTTTTAGACTTAGCAAGTTTCTAAACAGCAGCAGAGAGTTGTGCTTTCTACCAACTAGTCCTTTACTATATTTAAAAATAAAACCTTAAAATGAGGCTGTTGTTCAAATGAGGAGACCTGTAGAGCTGGCTGACACCAACGGGGATTAGAAGTGGGGAGTCTGGCTGAAATTACTTAAAGTAAATATGAAATACACTTGATCCCATTTCAATTTTGTTGGTCAAAGCAAGCATCATTAGAGTATGACATTTTGGCATTTTAGAAATACATGGGATTAAATCTCCACGTTCTGTATCAAGTGTTGTCAAATGTGTATGTGTTCCACCTTTGATACCTACGTAGCATAAAACATGGAGGGGAACTGATGAGGGATGCACTGAATAAATAAATTTGATACTTTTTTTCAAAAAATTGTGTGGTCTTTATTTTGACTTGAAGTTCTCAAACATCATGTCTAAACAAATAATCTGCACATTCCATGTATCTAAACTGTGGCCAAATAGATCTAATCATTTAGGGAGGTGCCCACACACACCAGAAATAAAAACTAGTTTGTTTTTTCAAAATACAGTATCAGTCCCTTGTCCCAAACCTTGTGTTAGTTTCCATCAGCTCTAGCAAGTGCTTCTAACCTCAGTTAAGAGTAGCTCTGTGTAGTTTAACTCAGCCTGATTTTATCCTGTACTTACTGCTGACTGCGAATCAAACAGTATTTGAATATGTTGATTGTTTTCTAAGTTACAAGAAAGCCTCTAAGATTAATATAGTGCATAGTTAGTGTAGTCATAGTGATTCCTGTTAATTAAATCAACTTTTCCATCCGCTTGCCAGAGGGAAGCATGCTGGCACTGCCAAGGGAATTAGCAAGCACTCTGAAGAACTACCTTAAAACTGATGCCTAGGTTTGGGAAAATTTAAGTGTGGTGATTAACTAAAATTTATTGCATGAAAAACAATTTTAAAAAATCAATTAATCTTCCAGGAAAAAAATAAATAGAATTATTTCATTAAATTAGCTAGAAAACCTTCTACCTATGATTTTTTTTGAGAGTAACTGATGAAGAGCAACTGTCAAAACCAAACTTAGTAACACATCCTGTTTTTCATTAAACCCAAACGTTTTACAGTAGTTTGTCATGATTAAGCCTATTTGAACAGTTCTGCAAAAATAAATGCTTTATTATTAACTTACTGCACACTCACTTAGATATAACAGCTGTTTGTGTTGTCAAAATATTTACCCATTAGCAATATCTGTACAACTGTTTATTTATTATGAGTGCTACCACTGCCCGGTGGCATCCAGGAACCCGGCTGAAAGGTACTTGCAGTGCTTGTCGGATCTTGCGAAGGCTCCTTCTTTCCGTAGTAAGGGGCTGATGCGTGGCCCTTAACCTGAGCATGAACTGGTCCAGCAACAAGTCCCTCCTTGTATTCCTTGGCCTGAAGGAGTTTATCCTTCTCAGATACATCTTTGATTTTCTGTTTCATTTCTTCTCTATAATTTTCATTTTTAAGAATCTCCTAAGAACATGGTAGAAAGGTAATTAGATAAATCAGAACTAAATGCAATATACAATGCTGAAATAAAACATTTTAAACATGTTTTTTTCTTTATTTTATAATCGTAATTTTCCAGTGTACATGTAAAATAAAATGTGGCAAAACTAATTGTTTTTCTACAATTGCAATTTCAGCCCTACTTTAGAATGTTCTTAATGTTTCAGTCACATTGCCAAACCAAAACTGAATTGTAGTGTCCCAGTTTCACTATTCTATTGGATCAAAAAGGAAAAGAAATTAAATAACCATCATCATCAAATGTAAAAATGCATGAAAAACAAGGCTACCTTTCACCATGTTTTCTGTGTAGGACTTGTTACTATACAGCTATCTATCAGTTGTATTTCTTCCTGTAACCCACTATGCCTATGCCTTTAGGTAGCTGTGCCCCAGGGTGCAGTTTTGGGAGAAAGATGTGCACACTGGCTCTGCTAGTACATAAGCTGAAGCCACGCAAGAATAATAAACAAATAATAACAACAACAACAACAACAAAAAAGTCAGGACAGAACTGAAACTACTGACATGGTCCTCATAATGCAGGAGAAAAAACATTGGTGGGGGGAAGCTGAAAAATCCCTGAGGGAAACCCTGCCGCAGAGGCTCAGCAGACAGCTCAGTAAGGCCAAGGACCAGCATGGTCCAAGAAGGGAGGCCAAGACGTCCTCAGCTGATTACTGCCTGGCCGGCAAAGGTGAGCCAAGGACACTAAGCACAACACTGCTTAGGCGACATGTATGTCAACTCTAGGTATCTACCAGGTGTATAGGCTAAAATAAATGTACCACATTTGCAACGGGTGTAAAATCATAGCTACTGCCTCTGCATAGGTAATAAATTCAAATAAAAGTGATCTAGTTTTCGAGGTTTACCTCAACCCCTGATAAACTGAAGCAACTAATGCATGATCCTACTGCAAGGCCAAAAAATCCACAGGACATGTATTCAGAGATGGCTCATATAAATTGCTGATTCAACGTCATGAAGCTCTGTACTGAATCATGGTTGGAAACAGGTTAAAGCTGGAAATTCACTAACAAGGATGACCTGACCTGGGATTTGGCTGCTTCCACTGAGAAATGCTCAGACTATTAGTTGAAGCAAGCGCAATCACTGGCTTGTCCACAGGTATAATGGAATAACTGCTGGTAGTAGAGCTTGCCATCTTGTTCAGAGGAAAACACAAAGAACTCCCAAAGTAAACACAAAGAAAAAAGCCCCAAAAAATACTGAAGTCTGGTTTTTATCTGTTAGCATATGTCTCCTATTAGAAAGATGATTTGAAAATTCTGCTAACAAGCCTTCTCTGTGCTTTTATTAGGGCAGATAGTGAAGAGTATTAGAAACAAGAGCAGAAAGGTGATACAAATTTTTATAACACTTCCAACCCAAATACAACTTAACTGTAACCAAGACCATGTAATGAGGAAGCTGGTAATAGCCACATTTAGACCGTGATACACAAGGAAAAAGGCTGAACAGCTTTCTGCAGATTACTTGTATATGGCAGAGTCAAGGAGAAACTAGACCAGTATACTTCTGAGTAGAAGACTGTAACATAATTTTAGGAGTGGCATTAAAATACACGTGATATTGCCAAGAGCTGACATAGCAAGTATGTGAACATTTAAGAACATTTCAAAAGGCAGTATTTAAAGAAAACCTTATCTTAGAGATATCATGAAAACTACCACTTTTTTCTCAGCCCTTAACTGCCTTTATACTTAAATTCACAGATGCACAGAGCAGAAGCAAAACACTTCACATACCTTTACAGGAAAATACACAAGCAGCACATAAAAGACTTTGCCAACTTAAGGTGGGAGATGGGAGAAAATTCTCCCACGCTCAAATAAAAATATTGTCAAGTGTAACAAGGTCAAATTTTCAACAGTCAGTATAGCAAAGTTCCATTATAACATCTCTCAATTCTGTTGTCATTTACCACATGTATAAATCTACCATGACCTTATTGATTTCAAGGGGATTACTCGTACAGTGCTTGTACGAGTAACTACGAAGAAACAAGGTCATATACCTTTGTGATATCTGAAGACATCATAGTCTCTACTAAAACAGCATGAAATGATTTATTAAAAAATGAATGTAATTCACTTACTGTGAACAGCTACTTACTAACTTCAAATCTTTTCCAGTGATTACTTGAAAAAAGTTATCTTAGTCAGGTAATAGCAGTTGTAACTAAATTCCAAATGCTCCAAGTCCATTTTAAATGTTGATATATAACTTTAAACCGGTTTTCAGAGTCAGTAAGCCTTTTTCAATCAGCCTTCACTGGACAAGGTATAGTTGTGATCTAGTAAAATAATCATGTTGATCTTGAAAAAAGCATGAGGAATGATCCTCATTAGCAAACACAGAAAAAAAATAAAAAATTACTGAAGTGACTTGTTCAGAATCTTCTGCACAATCTGTACCAGGAATTTTTTCAAGTTCAAAGTATCTGCACAAATCCATTTTATGCATTAAATTCGTGACACTAACATGTACACTGAAATCAGGGTTCCTGTGCTCAAAACTAGAGAAAATGTGAATCAGGAATCTCGTGTCGATTGGCACGTTAGAAAAACTGGGTTAAATAGATGAGTTTTCTTACCACAAACATCTTGCCCTTTGATACTGGCAAGTTTGTTCTGTGGAATTCTCTCACAGGCAGAGTCCTTCCTGTTTCTAATATTATCACCAGCAAATACTTTATTCTCAATTCTCAGTAGAATATATATATACATATTTTAAAACATTGTGATTGCATTTCTAAATACTATTGGTTCAATTATCATAGCCACTGCAGTTTGAAGCAGTTAAGTTTCCCTCCCACTTCAGGCATTTAAATAAAAGATCTGAGTAGTTCCAAGCTCGTATAGGATAATCAACTTGGTTCAAAATGCAAATTTTAATGAAACTATTGCATACAGAATTATAGAAGGAATTATCCTTAAAACACACTAGAAATGTTCAGGATGTTTATAACCAATGGTCCAAATTTGGCTTCCATTTATCTGCATGGCTCGTTGCAGTTAAATACAGTCAGTATTAGAAAGGTTCCTCTCCAGACAACTTCCTGGTTCTACAAGGCTTCCTACTACCTGCTGACCAGTGTTAGAGAAACCAGTATCTGCTGGGCTCTTCTACCCATGACACATAAGGAGTGGGTAAATCTGCACAGTGTCTTCCAGCTCACCTGCACACAGCTACATTTTCACTTCAAGGCTCCGTTGCTACCCAGCCCTTTACTGTTTGATATACTGTAAACAGTAACTGGCAGCAAAAAGTCTTTATTTTTTGTTTGTTTTTAACTTACACTGGCAGGTTCAGAACATTTATCTTCTCCTCCAAGATGAATCGAGGTATTTTACAAAATGGCTAGCTTCTCTATAAACTGCTCCCCAAAACGTACCACTTAAGTTTTCTGCTGAAATATAAGAACACGAATATGTAATATGATCTGACCTTTAGGGGAAATGCAAAATCATTCTATCCAATACAGAGAACACAGTATCTAACTGCAGTTTTGTAAGGGTTAGCTTGTTCTTCCAAAACTCTCTTTATAGAAATAAATGATAGAAGCCCTTTGAACCTGCAGTTCTCAGGAGGCACATGGCATCTTAAAAAAATGCCCTTTATCATTTTTGTTAAAAGAAAAATCTAAGGATTCGGATCATGCTGCAAAACTAAAAAATGAAAAATGCCTGAAGACATCCAGCCGTGGTTTACACCAGCTGAAATCCCGACATGTAGATGTTTACCTTGAAACGCATCAGCTCCCAGCATTTGGAATAAGATACACATGATGTAGCAAGAACTAGGTCCAATTACACATTTTACAGTTTACTTTTAGGTGGAATGTAAACGAATAAATTTTACTCACTGCAGGTAACTACTTGTCCAGCTTTGGTGATTATTGTAAGCTCTATGAAGTTTTAAATCCTTCTAATGATTGGAGCTGCATGCCTTCCCTCCTTAGAAAGGCAGGGTTTAAGAAAGTGATCTCTGAGGTTTTCCTGAAGAACCTAACATTCTTATTAGGGAAATGCCAGCGTGGCCCTACGTGAAGTTTGAGGCAGCTGCTTTTCATCCAGAAACTGACTTCATATTTTGACATCTTAGGAGTGGTAACAGCTGCACGAACAAAGAATGAAAGACAGCCTGCTCCTGGGGGGCAACGCAACCCAAGACACCATGCTGTCTTCCAAGTGTGCTGCTGCAAAAGGGAGCAGGCTGTATTTCATGCCACTGGCATGAAATCTCCCCTTCTCTTGCAAATTATAGATTTGTTTAAAGCTCTCACTTAACTACAGCTGCTGAGATGTATCACCAAGCATCCTCTGCTGCTTGCAAACTGTATTCACCTCTACTCCATAGAAGGAGAAGAATCTAAAGTCTGTCTCTAGTCAAAGGACTTTCAGTGCCTACCAGGCTGTACTTGGAGGACCTGCTTTGTAGGCTGAAGATTTGGAATAGAGTGTTCTTTCACTCTTAAAGGATCTTACATTGTCGCTGCTTTCCCTTTTTCGAATAAACTAGTAGCCTTACAGAATAAATACAATTAGTTCCTCCTGGTAGGAAGATGTCATAAATAAAAAAGAGGTTTCTCTAAACTTGCTTGTTCCTTCAGTTGGGGTCTTGCTCAGTAGCATCTAGCCTTTATGAACACTTGTTCACAGAATCATAGAATCTTAAGGTTGGAAAAGACCTCTAAGATCATAAAGTCCGACCGTCGACTGAACACCACCATGTCTACTAAACCATGTCCCGAAGTGCCACGTCCACATGGGTTTTGAACACCTCCAGGGATGGTGACTCAATCATCTCTCTGGGCAGCCTGTTCCAATGCCTGACCACTCTTTCGGTGAAGAAAGTTTCCCTAATATCTAATCTAAACTTCCCTTGGAACAACTTGAGGATGTTTCCTCTTGTCCCTTCACTCCTCACTCGGGAAAAGAGGCCAACACCACCTTGCTTCAGCTCCTTTCAGGTAGTTGCAGACAGAGATAAGGTCTCCCCTCAGCCTCCTTTTCTCCAGGCTAAACAACCCCAGTTCCCTCAGCTGCTCCTCATCAGACTTGTGCTCTAGACCCTTCACCAGCTTCATTGCCCTTCTTTGGACACACTCCAGCACCTCAATGTCTGTCTTGTAGTGAGGGGCCCAACACTGAACACAGTACTCGAGGTGCAGCCTCACCAGTGCCGAGTACAGGGGACAATCACTTCCCTGGTCCTGCTGGCCACACTATTCCCAATACAAGCCAGGATGCTGTTGGCCGCATTGGCCAACTGGGCACGCTGCTGGCTCATCTTCAGCCGGCTGTCAACCAGCAGCCCCAGGTCCTTTTCCACCAGGCAGCTTTCCAGCCACTCTTCCCCAAGGCTGCAGTGTTGCATGGGGTTGTTGTGACCCAGGTGCAGGACCCAGCACTCAGCCTTGTTGAACCTCATCCAGTTGGCCTCGGCCCGTTGATCCAGCCTCTCCAGATCCCTCTGTAGAGCCTTCCTACCCTCCAGCAGATCGACACTCCCACCCAACATGGTGTCATCTGCAAACTTACTGAGGGTGCACTCAATCCCCTCGTCCAGATCACCAATAAAGATGTTAAAGAGAACTGGCCCCAGTACTGAGCCCTGGGGAACACCACTTCTATCGGAGACAGTATCGAAGGCTTTACTAAAGTCCAGTTATTGCTCCACAAATGTCTGTATTTAAGCCTTTTTATCCTGCAGCACCTCCTGAACACCACAGTCAGAGAACTCCTCCTCCCCTTCCTCACTGTTCCCCTCTCAGTCCTCAAGCCAGCCATCAGTTATACCACCGCTTGCCTCCCATGGAGCATTTTCAATCTCCTGCAGGCAAAGGGCAACCCAAACTTTTAAAGAAGTAGCTCTAAGGATGCAGGTGGCCAGACATACAGTACTAATAACAATGTCCAAGAGGGATTGTTTAAAGGTTATTTTAACAGACTGGTACTTATTTTGGTTTTGTTCTTTCCAGATGATTTTCTAATGACACTATGCCCAAGCCTATAAATACAAGGGGTTTATGTATTATTAGTCTTGAGCAAGATGTCACATTTCAGATGGGTTTGTATTTTGATTAAATTAAAAATAAATAGCTTCTTTATGTTGTTTTAGAAACTATTCCAACTTCTGAAGTTATCTTAATTACATATGTTGAAATACTCATTTGTCTTGATTTGAACAGGGTTAGCTAACTATTATTTGACAGCAGAACTGAGAAACATCTGGACAGATTAATATTAATTTTGAACTGCACAGACACTACATATTCTCAGAATACCTGCATTTTGTTGTCTAGTTTGAATAGTTTGTGTAATCATGAATGAACTCGAACTCTGAACTCTGCCTGTTAAAAATTCATATATACAAGTTAGCAAAAATTTAAAAAAAATGACAAATGCAAAGGAGAAAAAATCTGGTTTAGAACAGTACTAAAAAAGTTGATTGTTGTAAGACAATTTAACATGTCAGATTTTTTTCTTCACTGACAAATTAAATAAAAGTCCAGCAAAGTGCTAGAAGTGAAGCCAATTCACCTGTTTTTATAATATCGCCAAACTGGTTAACTAAACTCCTTTTTCCAGCTTGACAAGTTAAATAGGCAAGATGAAATAATTGGATATTACTTCATATTTCAAGAGTAGGAGGCAGAAAGATGACCTCATCGCTGGGAACATCGAATGTTCTGATCCAGGGCAGGTCTCATTAACTCTGCAACTGAGCAAGAGCTCAGCAGAGTCAGGCTGGGAATAAGAAATAATGAGGTAAATGAAGGGCTGTGTCAGTGCATGGCAAAACCAGAGGAACAGTTTAAATTAGAAAGGCGTATCTGGCTTTGCTAAAATACTTACTTAACTCAAACACTGAGCCAACTGACTGCTAATTTCGTAAAGAACATATGTGCTAAATATCTTTGGTCAACCAACAATCAACATTAGTCAAATCAATGTAAGATTTGCTCTGTTCAGGTTTTGGTTTTGAATGAATTTCTGATTAGTTGCAATTTTAACATATCAACTGTATTCTGTGCACTCAATGTGATTCTTTAGAAGAATGCACCCTGCATAATTCAGAAGTAAACTGCTCTGAATGATCTTTGTTGGACATGTCACAATTTATGGCATCTCTCACTGCCTATGCTTTTAGCACAATTTTTTTGACCTTTGAACATAAATCAGATAAATTGTCCAAACAAATAACTAAACCAACATAGCTGCTATTTTTGAACAGTTACTTTTGCTTGCTACCTGCAACAAGCCCTTAAACCTAAGCAGATACAGAAACAGACTTCTAATGGTACCACAGGTTTTTGAAATGGGAAGCACTGACTAAGGGAAAGGTAACTCCTTAGGATCACCTGCTTCAGTTCACTCTACATGAAGGCTGTGCATTTTGGGTTCCTAATCCTGTAAATGAGAGGTGCACTAATTCTTTGGACTCCAACAGTAACAGCACAAAAATTGCAATTACCGTTTAAAGCATTCCACAATTAATCTGTTAGTGTTAAACCAATATATTGATGACAAATATATGCTTTGATGACAGCCCAATATTTAGTTTTAAATGCAGTGCTAGTACCACATTTACTACCAAACTAAATCAGTTAAATACTAATTCTAACCCACAGCAATTTTTGTTTAAATCAAACCTACAAAGAAACAATGCTAACTATTACTAAATTACTATATAGCTACTTCTGAGCTACAGAATCTCTGGCATGAGCTGACATAGTCTCTGTGGCACCAATGTAGCACACATGTATTTGACAAGAACGTGCAATGAGAGGCAAAAGGAAGAGAAAAGGCACAGACGCTGGAATGTAAAGCATGTCAGCAACACATGGACTCAGTAGGAGTTTGTGCCTGAATTATTTTTGTAATACTGCAAAGATTTTTGTAGTATTACAAAAATTACATCTGTACACAGAAGAAACCGTGTAGAAGCAGCAAAACATACAAATTAGCCTGGCACCACTGCACTCTGCCCTGAATAAAGGGCAATGTGTAGCCTTGATGCCCGCAGAGCAAACAAGGAACTGTAGCTGTGACTCAGTCCCAGTTTGGTCCTTGCTTTCCCCTTACTCTACACATGATGTAATCTGTACCAGCTCTTTTCCTGGTACACGTTACTTCTTCCTCCACCCCCATTCAGCTGTGCTGACAGTGAATTAGGAGACAGAGCCAATGCTCCATGCACTCCCTCCCACGTGAAGAGGAGTAGCAGAGCAGCAGCAGTGCCCTCCCCTACAGCCTTGGCATCTGCAGCACAGGCAAACTGGAAGTAATGGGACATACTGGTGCCTCAGTACTCTTCCGTGCAGGCTGACAAGCATGTATGTGTCAAACCTGAGGAGAAAGTTAAAGTGAGCAAGTGAATTCTAAATGATGATGGCTTCTTCAAGCTCTCTTTTTTACTTTTTTTTTTTTTTGACTGACTTCTCTTGCCACTCCCTTCTATTTAGACCTTAGTAGCTCAGCTCTTTATATTGTCAAATTTTATGCCCTTTCACACTGAGTAATAGTCCTCTTTGGAATAATGCACAATTTACTATGCAAAATGCTATTTAGTGCAAGTCAAGTCATTTGAATATGACCCAAATTTTCAGTCCTGGTTCTGATCCTGGACAACAACAGTGGAAAATATTTTGCTCAGACAGCTATTTATCCCTGTGCTTTTTAAAAAGTGTTTCCCAGAACTGTAAATCATATTCCATATGGCTTCAGGAGTAAAATACTCTTTTGCTAAGCCTTATTCTCTATGCAAGAATACACAATCTCCATGTCAGAGTTCTCATTTTAAAATTTCTCAGTTGAAGCATCTGAAAGAAAATAGAAGCAAAACTATAACATGCAATCCCAAAAGCGTCAAACAAGGAATTTTTCTAAACTGCATCCCATTCTGGTTAAAGAAGTGTGAATTCTGTGTAAACTAATCTCCATGACTGAGGCTAGTTTTGGTCATACTATGTCTCAAATAAATAACACTGATGATTAAATAAATGGGAAAAATAGCTATGCATTGTGACTACCAAATAGAATGTAATTTCAATGAATTATTCGGGGGGGGAGGGGAGGAAGAAGAAACAATCATTGAAACCTTATGCTTATTACAACTCACTGAAGTACATTTTTCCTCCCTTGACGAGGTGGTTGTCAAAACAGGTAATTATGGAAATGCTATAAATAGTTTGAAAGAAGACAGGAGCTGTCACAGAAAAGTTTCTTTTTTTAACATTTCACCTTCTATCCAACTGTGCAATTCAGAAGCCACTCAGTTCTATTACTGTGTAACGAGTACATAATACATGAGATAAGCAGTCATTTACTGTGGTTTTCTATTTCAAACTATTTTCAGGCTCTTGACACTAATTAAAGGAACATGCAATTCTACTTTACTTCCCATGAAATATTAACATACATAGAGATGCATACAAAGCAAGAATGAGGTTTCAATGCAAACTGAAAATACTTGTAGCTATGCAGCCCTGTGTGCACTACAGAGGAAGCAGTACCTAGCTTAACAGTGAAGTGACTTTTAGTACAAAGATCTGTGTTCACAGAGTAGCGTTACTATAGGTACACACCTGGCAATTGCAGGATATCACATTGGCAGGTTCAGAGACAAACTCTATTTCTCTCCATACCAGTTTCTCCAGGCATTGCCACAAGAAACTTCTCTGTTTTTTCCTCATGCATTTTCTGGCACCCCAAGATAGTCTCTAACTTTTTTCTACTCCATTCTACAGACAAGGTCATTAAACAATGCCAAGACACACTTAAATCTCGGGACACTGCCAGAAGTAGTCTGTAGCTACAAGGTCTTTTATGGGAAAAAACAAGGGTTAGATTTCCAAATAGATTCAGGTACTTCGTGTTACAGACAGTAGGATTCTTTAAAAGCCCCTGCAAATCTGATGCCCTCTGAAATCAGAAATACTAAAGAAATCAAATGGAAGTTAGGCACAGACATGCTTAAAAACTCAGTATATGCCTGATATTTTTAACGTTTCCTGCATCCTTAAAAATACGCCTCTTAGTTCCTTCCAGGTTTAGAAGCCGAAGACTCAATGTGTCTTAGATACAAGATACCTAAACCAATTTTTATATGACTCCCACTACCTGTATCTGTACACTTGCTGTGTGTTACATATGCACTGATCATATAAAGACAAGAGACAGAGGTAGATATGCTACTGAATCAGACACTATAACCAAAGCTTACAAATATCTTATGCATCCAGCCACTATCTCCATTAGGAGCTGCACTGACAGAAAATAAAAATTTCTTTCATTAGTATTTTAATATATTTACATAAGGCTATCTCAAATTTTAAATAAAGCATTTTTTTAAAAGGAATGCTACCCAGAATGAAAACAGGAGATGTAGAACGCAGCAAAGCTTGTGAATGCCATGCAAAGTTGCCCATCAACAAAGTGATGAGAAGTCTTAAGAACTTCTTATCAGCAGAACTTTGCCTGAAATTCATGAAGATGCATAAAAAAGAGTAGACATACCCACAGTGGTGCTATATGTGTTAGACTGTTTAATATCTTTTAGATTTGGGGAGTTCTGCTTTGGTGATGGAATATCAACATAAGTCCAAAAAAAAGGAGACCCGAAAAGAAGGATTTTCGTCCTGCTTCCCAAGAGCATTTTTTCTTTCTTTTGCAACAGCGATGTGAAAAGTCCAAAATATAGAATCATTTAGATTGGAAAAGGCCTTTAAGATCATCAAGTCCAACCGTTAACCTAGCACTGCCAAGTCCAAGCATTAAACCATGTCCCTAAGCACCACATCTACACGTCTTCTAAATACCTCCAGGGATGGTGACTCAACCCTGGGCAGCCTGTTCCAGTGCTTGACAACCCTATCAGTGAAGACATTTTTCCTAAATATCCAATCTAAATTTCCCTTGGAACAACTTGAGGATGTTTCCTCTTGTCCCTTCACTCCTCACTCGGGAAAAGAGGCCAACACCACCTTGCTTCAGCTCCTTTCAGGTAGTTGCAGACAGAGATAAGGTCTCCCCTCAGCCTCCTTTTCTCCAGGCTAAACAACCCCAGTTCCCTCAGCTGCTCCTCATCAGACTTGTGCTCTAGACCCTTCACCAGCTT
>VXBL01009751.1:60149-75324 GCA_013400195.1 Aramus guarauna
CCATAAACTCCCCTTTTTTCCTTAGTTCTAGCCAAAGCTCCCTGTTCAACCAGGCTGGTCTTCCCCACCAGCCTGTCTTTCAGCACATGGGGACAGGTTGCTCATGTGCCTCTAAGATTTCCTTCTTGAAGGGCGTCCAGCCTTCCTGGACTCCCTTACCCTCCAGGACTGCCTCCCAAGGGACTCTGCCAACCAGGCCAAAGTCTGCCCTCCAAAAGTCAAAGGTAGCCTTTCTGCTGACCCCTCTCTTTACTTTTTCAAGAAATAAAAAACTGTATCTTTTTGGGTTTGCTATGATGACCTCCAACCATCACATCATTCAGGTAGCCAGAAAGAAAACTGGGAGGTAGGACCATATGCAAGACAGGACGTTTACATTTACCTTACAACCTAGTGGATGAGCCATACTGAAAGTGGACTAAGGCTTGAAAAATGGAAGGGAATAGTCTCTTAAAGAAATAATTTGTACAGATGGAACATCACTCCTATAAAACAACTTCTATATCCCAAGACAACTTTTGTTAATAAATTCCAACAAGGTTAATGCTTAGCAGGTAAACTAATTTGCATGTAAAGTGATAAATTATTAAATCTTCTTCCAGAAAATAGCATTTGATTAAAAATATTTTAATATTTATAGCCTTTAAAACATTTTCATTAACTTAAAACTGTGAGCTCTGTAGACAAGGACACATTTCCTACTTGCCCCAAATCATGCTACATATGCCTATTTTCCTATATATATAATAAAGAAATGTAATGGTCTATTTAATTATTCATAACTTGTTCAATTGGTTAGAATACAATTTACAACTGTAGAGGAATAAAGGTAATGACAAATTTTCCTCACCCAACCATATATGACCATACACAATATATATAAAGAGACAGACGACAGAATGCTTTAGTAATGCAAATATATATATATACACATACGAGCTCAGATTCTCACCTGTTATAAAGCAGTATGTGTATGCACACATGCATGCTTATACAAGGTGCAGACGTGATCCAAAATTCTGTATTAAGATGGACTTCCTGATTACCATAGGAACAGAGTATGTTTAAGTGCAAGATAAGAAACAACTCGATCTGCATTCATTTGCAAAGTTATCACCCTCATCATAAGTGAGTTGAGAATGAGACTTGGCATATTTCAAGCTGTAATAAAATCAAAAGGCAACCAACTGTTTCCAGTATCCCAGAAGCTGGCTTTTAAAATCCAAGGCTTCCAACCACTAATTTGCCTTATGTTACTGGTTAGATTAGAAATAACCAAGGCAATAAGCAGCTTTCTTGGGGGATGACTTGCCCAGCACATAGAAGTCTAAGTGACTTCCTCCAAAAATGGGGAAAAAGCAGTGGGGGAGCAGGGAGGAAAAAAAAACGTTAAGCAGGTGAAACAGTTAAGACTGAACAAATTGTCTTGTAAAGTCACTGGAGTATTCTTCCATTAAAAAAAAAAAAATCTAAAGAAAAAAAGATGAAAAGCAATTTCTTCTGCAGGAAAATGAAAGCTTTACAACAGAAATAAAAAAAGGTCAGTTAGGTGTTTGTGGAAGAAAGAACGGCCTGAACCCAAAACATTATCAAGCCTTAAGAACATCATCAACAGACTTAGCTGGTGTCATGACCTAGCTACCTTGACCAGTGTAAGGAAGGACAACTCGCATTCATTCTCACTTAAGTGACTGACATGTCATCATCATTATGAATTACATTTTGTTGACCTACAGTATTCACCAAACCGTTGGTTCTCAAAATGTGGTCACCAGTAGTTTCAATAAGATCCATCTGATCTGTGAAGCCGTATCTCTGCAATATTTTCAATTAAAGTTTGATCATAGATCTCATCACAACACCTGATAGCCTGAGGAATTTGGCAACCTCTGTCATCCATAGCTGAGAGGTGAACACAAGACAAGTTTGACAAATACAAAAAAACCCCCGAACATAAAATACTAAAGGGGAATGGTAAGCAAACAGAGCACAGAAATGTAACAAATCTTACTAAAGCTTAACATATGTCAATTGATATTAGAAAAAGAAAAGGTGATGGGCAAAGGACAGGAAAATGATCCAAAAAAAAAGTGGTATGACAGACCACAAAGGTAGGAACATAGGCACAGCTCTAGCAACTTATGCTTTAGGAACTGTAATGCTGTTTTGTGGTGTTACAATATGATGTTGAAGGTAAAATGTCACTAAGGCAAAAATGCAAAATTTGTGGGCTTTGCATCCTTTTTCAGAAATAGTCTAGTCCCAAGAGAAATATGTGATAGAACAGGACCTGTTATACAGGGTTTCAACATGAAGTATGGTCACAAATACTCCATCATTCCATAGCTGTCAAATAGCAGTTTACTGTATCAGCATTACTGTCAAACAGGGAATATAATACAGAATAGCAGCCAGTAAAGTTTACATAGCTAAAACACTAACACAGTTCAGTCCTACAAGTAGTGATCAAACAGCATCCTATATGTACTTCCCTAGTATAATTATATTTATAATGATATTGTGGTATAACAGTTTCAAATCAGGAGAAAAGTAGATTGTACATATTGCCGTACACTAATACAGAAAAAAACCAAAACCTAAGCTGCACTATCATATATTTAGAATGTGACTACAGCATTATTTTCAAAATATTAGCAAGGATGTTTAACATGCATGTATTTGAACTACATTTTCTTATACAGGAAAAAAACAGAGATTAATTAAAAGAAAAGATAAATACTTTTCAAATTCCTGGTATACCAGTTCACCTCTGGTAAGGTCAATGCACAGCCCTGCAGGTAAAGTACTGTATTGGGTTTGTGTGGCAAGGTTTTGGTAGCGGTGGGGGGCTACAGAGGTGGCTTCTGTGAGAAGCTGCCAGAAGCTTCCCCTGTGTCTGACAGAGCCAATGCCAGCCGGCTCCAAGATGGACCCACCACTGGTCAAGGCCAAGCCAATCAGCACCTCTGTGATAACATATTTAAGAAGGGAAAAAAGAAATTAAGAGATAGCTTTTTCAGCTGGAGAGAGGAGTGAGAAGATGTAAGAAACTCCGCAGANCGAAGGTGTGGCAGAAACAACTGACCACAACCCCCATTCCCCATCCCCCTGTGCTGCTGTGGGGGGAGGATGTTTGAAGCCCGGAGTGAAGTTGAGCCCGGGAAGATGGGAGGGGCGAGGGGAGGTGTTTTAAGATTTGATTTTATTTCTCATTCCTCTACTCTGTTTTGCTTGGTAATAAATTAGATGAATTTCCTCTCTAAGTTCAGTCTGTTTTGCCCATGACTATAATAAGTCAGTGATCTCTCCCTGTCCTTATCTCGACCCACAAGCGTTTCATTATACCTTTTCTCCCCTGTCTAGTTAAGGAGGGGGAGTGATAGAGTGGCTCTGGTGGGCACCTGGCCTCCAGAGTCAACCCACCACAAGTACCTAGCTGCTAAATTACTTTTCAGATATGATACCTCCTGAAACTGAAGGTATAAGCAGTCCTGTAACTCTGAATGCAACGTTACTCCCAAAAATCTTTCACTCTGCATAAATTGCTTTTTCTGGAAGGTAAAATATTTAGAACACTATTGATCCACAGTTCTCTCACCTGTTGACACTCCTCGCTCCCTATTTTGAAACAGAACCAACACCTCCAGCACCAGGAGGAGCTTTATTGCACCAATTCCAAACCCAAGGCTGTTTGGGTTCTCTGGAGCAGGTTTATCTTAACTCAATTATCATAGCAATCTGGCTCATGGAAATGACAGGACAAAAGACAGGCAACACCTGTCTTCAAGTATCACATGAAGTGGTAATTTCAGCAGTAAAAGTTGTATGTATACAGTTAGTATAAGCTAGAGCTACTTAAAAGGAGATCAGTCCAAGATTAGATAGAAAAACTACTGCACTTTTGCAGAAATAACAAGGATAGGGGGGAAATGGAGAAAAAAAAAATAAAATCGCACTTAATACTTCCCCGTATGTTAATACAAAGAAAAGTGTGTTAATTTGCCAGAAGTCCTAAAAATTTGTTTTAAACTTCTTCTATTCATGGGTGTATTATAGCCCTTATTATCTCTACAACCTCAGTGGCGAGTGTGAAACAGGCAGAGTGAATTGGTTGAAAAGCTGTAAGCTGTGTGGGAGTTCATTTAATGAGCTTGTAACCATCAGCTGACAAGTTTCCCCAGGTGATCTTAGCACGACAACATTTCACAAACCAGTATATTCCAGAAGATCTGTGACCAAACCTTTGGCTAGAGCATGCCAACATGGCTTCACTGAATTCGACACAGTTATTCCTACTGATAGAAGTCAAGTATCTGCCTCTGTGGGCGTCATTTTGAATCCTCTGTAGTAAACCATGCCTCATCTACTCACTCATTCCTAGCTGGTGCTTAGCAACTTGTAATACAAATCCAGGGCACATAGTGTATGTGCACATGTCTGTACACACCGATCAACAGTCAAACTCGTTCTACTCTTTACAATGGCATCAGCATGAAAGACTGTGGGATATTTCCCTGCTCCATTCCATTAGAAACTACTTACAGGAAAAGTCATGGCTACAACTCCCCCATCTCCTTAGCACTGTAAAATGTTAGTGCAATTTGTTTTCCTGTGCTGATGAATCTGCTGGCAACCAGATTTGAAATCTGTGTTGTAATGTCACCTACCATGAAAAAGCCTTGCATTAATACATAGAGGTCGTATTTTAAAAAAAATCATAGCATAACATCAGAATTATTTTAATTAAAGAAAATCTTGAATGGCCATGATCATCTTAAAGAACCTACGTAGATCATAAAGAATTCACATAGCTAAAAGTATCAACTGAAGAACATTGGAGTTCATATTTCCATTTATTTTTCTTTTTCCTCAGTGTTAGATATCTCGTCTGTGTATAATTTCATCAATTAGGCAAGCAGCATAACTAAATTCTCCCCCAAAAGTGACAAATTACTGGACAGATGAGTTCACTATAAATTAATTATTGTAGTTTAATTACAATTGAAAATTTAAAGACATTTCATCTCTCTCACCTCAATGGTGGGTGGATCGTTTCTTTTTTTTCTTATCCATGCTGCAAAAGAAATAAAAATCAAATAGAGTATTTCAAAGATCACAGACAGTATTAAAACTCAAAATTATGATGAATTTGTAACAGAAAACTGTTTTTCTTTTTTTATATAAAATTATTTATTGTTTATATAAATTACAATACACTTTAGCACAACCTAGCTAGCCATAATGTCATTTCCCAAAATATAAAGACTCAAAATGTTATTTCCCACGTCAATGCTCTTAGTCTTCACCAGAGAAGGGGTGGGGGGGGAAGGGGGCTGTACATCACCTCTGCAGGGAGAGCTCGGGCACAATTTACATACACCCTAGCTGCCAAAACAGGGCTTAGAAAGCCAGGCCCATTTCTTGATCTTGCTATATAGACCTGAGCTTCGCCCTGAGATAATGACAAGATGACTGCTGAAAAGTATGAAAAGCCTTAGACGATTCTGGATAAAAACGGTTTCAGTATACACCTCAAGCTTTCTTAAAGCCAAAAACCTATTTATGTTAGTGTCAACCAGAAATGCTTTACAGGGATGCAAGATCCAGCCCCAAACCTGACTGCAGAGCCCTGACTGCACCACGTCGTATGGCTGTGCATCGACGGGGAGGTACTGTAACCGAGGGAAGGCTCCCTCCACCTCAGTCAATTTATGCTGGAAAAGACAGCAGAGGAATGAAAGTGGTGGCAACAATTGTCCTGTGGCTCAGGTTTTCCATGATGAACCAAAAATCAATAGTTATGCCCCCTCCCATTGCAAACACGGATGGTTAGCGTGGGACTGACTGAGGTAGCGATCCAACGGGACATCACTGCAGACAGAGAAGCGGCACTCCATCAGGTCTTGCTTCATTCAGTCGATGAATTATCAGAGATAGCTCCAACTCTATTACAGGCATTATTTAGACAAATTCCCTGTCTGTGGACAAGGAAATATTTATCACTCTTTAAAAGTACCACTACCACAGCATTTTTTCATGCCTTTTCAATCCACACAATTGGTAGGTACTGAGTTGTACATTTGGTAGACTTTTCTGCTCATATGTTTCCAATGAATGAATAGCAGAACGCAAGTGGCCAGTAATGAACAGAAGGACAAACATAAGGAAAGCCAGTTCTAAGCGCTGATATATGGCAAAATGTTCTTTTGTATGTTTGTTTGGATAATTAAGACTTTTGTTATTATGCTTGAAAATTAGAGCTAAAATGACATTTTCATTATCACCCAGTCAAATTCTTGGTCTGACCTGTAGCTGTCTAAAAAGTTTCAGAAATGCTTTAGGAAGGAACTATTCCAAATTTTAATTTTCTAATACCATCTGTGCTGTATTTTGAGGTGAGCTGGGAAGAACTCAGACAGCAAGTCCAAAACACTAAAAGCTGCACGGAGTCATAATGTCACCTCACGACTGAAAATGCAATTACACATAGGGTGAAACACTAACACCACGCTGCTTCAGCAACATAATGAAACTGGTTTCAGGAGAAATAGCTTCCAATTAACAGAAGAACAGAATTAAGGCAGGCAAAATGGCATTACATAGTTTGGAATTTAGCCATGATGGCAAGGCCAACAGCTTTAACTCAAGGTTAATGGGTAAAATAACTGTAATGATACAAACCAAGGTATTACTTTTATCTATCAGATGACACTTTCTGAAGCATGTTCTTTTAAGTACCATTCTCAAACATCTTTTCTTAAAAGCAGTCCCTTCCAGCTCTTCTCAGAGGTCTTCTGGTTCTAACAAAGATGAGACCCAAATTTGCCATTGTGGAGAAGCAACTGAGCACTGAACAGCCAACATCACCCTTTTTTGCAAAAGTTTTATGTTAGTGGAAAGAAAAAAAGCCCATTAAGATAACGCAAAATATAACTAAATGACTGTCTATTAAATCTATGAAGCTAGAAAACATTTTACATGTATCTGTAGCACTTTCAAACATTTAAATTTTATGAGGATCTCCAAATGCAAAATCTGGCAAGATCAGAGACTAAACTGGCATAACTGCGACTAGCACTTCTCAGCTGGCAGCCTTGCAGACACTCTTTGTAAAAGGATCAACGATGTTATTAGAGCAAATATAGCACACAAGCCTTTCCTCCTGACAGAAGTCATCTTTGTCCACACTTAGCAACAGTTTCAACATCATTCAGAAAAGCAAGAAAGTGGTAGAGATATCAGTTATAGAGAAGTATGTATACTAGCCACTAACCAATAAGAGATACAGCTGGACAAAAAAGCAAAAGTAGTAAAGTGTTTGGTAGAAAATTACGTTTTAAACCTTCAAAATTTAAGGGATTATTTTCAACAGAGTATCATCATCTGCCTTGCCATGCCTTGCTTCTGTCTCATGAAGTGGAGTACCACTGGTTTCAATTCCACAGCTCTCAGAACCTAAAAATTGCTGTTTTTTTTGTTTTTTTTTAAATTGCCAGTCTTTTTTTAAAACACCATCTGCATTTTAACTTCAGCTGATTACAAATAGTGAATGTTAACGAAAAATTCTTAAAGTTTGAAATCCTACAAAAATTAAGCTGCACTTAGAAACTACTGCTGAAATATAACCATAACAATAGATTTTCTTTCTATAGCAGATGGGACTCTTAGGCAGTTATTTGATTAATGATTTTCAGATGAATGGAATACTTCTATTAAAAGATTTTATCATTTAATTATCTGCCTCAATTTAACAAGCCACAGACAGAACAGTGAAGGGTAACACAATGACACGTGTCCTGTGAACAGAAGCTGTGAAGCCAGGAGCATCGCGCAACACATTTTCATTCATTAATAGAACTCAATTAGGACCAACACTCAGAAGCAACAAAACAATCCTTAATTTAGGAAGATTTCTTGTATCAAACATTCTGTTATCAGACTGTATCTATTTAAATACACAAATAATGCACACAGTTATAACACTGTGTTATTTTTCTTTCCAGCTATAAAAAGCATTTAAATGCATGGTTTTATAGGAGCTATCAACCCTCCTTTTTAATAAGTGTCAGGACTACAAATCTTTTCCAGTTTAATCCTAAATAAAACTTGCTGACACCAAGATTGGATACTATTTACCAAATTCCTACAGGTAAACTGATTTTAGCATCTCTAATGAGCTGCATTAGAAAATCATTATTTAATGAAAGATTCCTTCACTGCTATTCAGGTGAGGGAGAAATACAGTCACAACATTTACTATAATCTCTTTATAGCCATAAGATGAAGTTAGTTAGCTTTAATGTATAATATTCTCTCTCTCCAAATCCATTTCTGAAATATTCTACATAAAGCACAGATACAAGATACAAGGTTAAAAGCAAAGAACACAATCTGAATTGAGTACATTTTTTAGTATATTGTACTTTAGCTTCTAATAGTTTTATCAGTCTTTCAAAAGCAATACATTTTTCTAATCATTCACCTGACCACTCCTCAGTCTTCAGGGAGAAGAATGGAAGACTCTAATATATTTAATCCCCAACTGTTTTCAGGTGGCTGTCTTTGAGAAAGAAAGTTTAAAAAGCCTTTCAAATTTTTCTTAAGTATGAACAGTATTTTGAGTCTCCAATACATGATTCAAAAAAACCAACACCTGATAACTCAGGAATAAGAGAAATTCATGGTAACAATTAAAGGAAGAATGAACGTATAAAAAAATATAACCAACCATTTACTATCGCGTTAGCACTGTTTGTAACATAATCCAAGTAAATCATATCTTGAGATCAAGACATTTTGCATTCTTTTTTAAAAATACAATCAATTCAGCAAGGGAAAAGCTCTCCCACCTGTCTTTGTTGATGGAAACAAAGCAGGTAGGTCATTTATTACATATTATTTGAACATCATATGCACACAGCTGTACACTTAATTTGAAAGTGTCCAGTGACAGTCATGTTGGAAAACACTTCCATGTGAATACTGCCATTCCCTATGATAACAAATCAAAATGCCTTCACAACTGTCAGACAAGATGTTACCTTTTCTGCTTTACCAGGTTGAAAACATGTACATACCAAGTGCCAGTAAAACATGCTTCCCTGCCCCCTAAAGCTTTGGCAAAATGAATCACTACCCCCATTTCAAACTAATTATGCTACTGCTTCTGATTTTATCTGGATGGCACTTCCTGCATTCTGTACTCATTGTAATGCTACTTTTGTCTAAAAGAAATTTTGCAAGATAGCTGGACATTTCCTACCTCGAGACCTTCGCATTCTTTCATCAGCACTCATTTGCATTCTCATTAGTATGCATGAGATTTTCATTGAACTTTAAGACTCCTACTGGCACATAACACACTGTAATAAGCGTAAAAGTGAGCATGCAAATTAAGACTCCCATTAATGAAAGAAAGAAAGAAAGAAAGAAAGAAAGAAAGAAAGAAAGAAAGAAAGAAAGAAAGAAAGAAAGAAAGAAAGAAAAAGATGACTAAGAGGAGTAGATGGGGAATAAAATGCTGCATGAAGCATACAATCTCATGAATCTCTATAGGTATGTAAAATTACTGATGTCCTCTCAGGAGCACTATTGACGTGTCCTGAAGAGGTAAATTACACATTCTACAGTAGGTGAACATTCAGAACTAACATTACAGAAACGTTATCTGTTGTGTGCATCCATATTGCCTAGGGAAAAGAAAAGTATGCACTCCCACCTTGTAGTAAAATATAAGAGGCTTAACCCGAACAAAACCAGGTAATATTTGTATTGTGCATATGGTTTACATTCCAAATTCAAAACTACAGTACAAAAGGAAACACACATTTTATTTTTATAAAAAAAGTTGAATTAATTTTCTGTGTACAAATAGCAAACACTAAGGAGAACACAAGGAATTATGATTCTATTCTTTTAATGTAGAGCATGTTTCAGTTTCATAAAAGCCTTAATGGACATTCAGAACTTTTGTAAAATTCACAGGTCTGAGAAGTTAGGAAATCTAATCCTGTGGAGGACTTAAAACTAACATCTTCAGGAGAAAAATTCCAAGCAAACCTTTCAGGAGAAAGCCTTCAGCCCTGTATTCAGGAAACTCTCAGGACTAATACACAAACATTGTCTCAGGAGTCTGAGAAACTGCTTGCACAGACTGAGTCTGTAATCTGGACAATTTGTTTATCTACTGGCTTTATAGCTTTCTACTTGATCTCGGTTACCTTATTACAAGTTCATAACTTGATAAGCACATCACAAAAATCAGCCCCTCCGTTTACCAACTGTCCAGGCTGAATGTCTTAGATATGCAATGAGATTTAACTCAGACTCTCTTCAAATTTCACTACACCCTTCCTCCACCCCTTAAACAATCTTTTGTCCCTGGTTTTGTGCAAGTTCTCTTCAGACAACTCACGCCCTTAAATATTTACAGGGACAATACTTTTATTCCTTTCAGTCACAAGAGGTTTCTTTTCTATCCACACAGTGTGATGTAGGGCAACAAGGAGAGGGAAGAAGGGCGCTAGGATGCCTGCTTTTAAATCAGGTGGTCTTTAAGGATTATCCATGTGAAAAAACTGAGTCCTGGCAGAACAAAGATAGCAGAGGTGAAAGCAGCTCTGCAAATCCCAAGAAAAAGGAGAAGAAATAAAGCAACAGAAACTTTAGCACAGTCTGTAAAGTGAAAAGCCTGAGAAGGCTATGCAAGGAGACTGCTATTGCTGAACCAGCCAAAACTGAAGCAGAGAGGCCGCAGATGTCAAAGCACATACACAGGATTTGGAGACGAGGACCCTGGAGAGGTAGCATGTGACCAGAAGAGAGGATTTAGAACACTAAAAATAAAAAAAAAATTCCAACACTGAAGAGAAAACAGAAGTAAGAAATATTATACAGCCTTCTAACCTTATATTCATCTTTTACTGTTCAGAGAAAACAGCAAATATTTTAGAAATCCCTCTGCAAAGTCTCAGACTATTTGCTGGAATGATCAGCATCCCCAACAGCATGAATGGTAAAGTGAACACCCACAGAAAGAATGCACTGGGAAATTTTCAAGAGTCCAGACAGAAGTGAAAGTTCAGAACAGGTCTTGTGGGCCTGGGAAACTTCTACATCAATCTTAAAGAGGAAAAATTAGGCACAGAATTGTAATGAGCTCTTCAGCAAAACATGTTTAAAAACCTTGTATTAAACTGCTCTCACTCAGATAACTGGCTTCTATAGTATTATTTGAACTCTCTACTTTTTCCATTCTTTCCCATTTCTTTCTCCTTGAGAATTTTTCATTCACAGAAGGCAGAAAAGAGGTAGCGATGAATTGAATTTCAGAGTATCCTGCATCCCTAATTCACATCCCAATATATAGCAAAGGCACAATAGTTCTTTGAACAGCCTCTATACTGCCAGCAGAAGTACCAGTTTTGGCTTTCAAAAATTATGTTATTCTTCCACTAAATTGTTTGTAAAGTTTAAATTGGAATTGCACAAAAAAAAAAAAAAAAGGTTAACCTTTTTTTGTGGAATTCCCATACTTTATCTGTCAGAAACATGCATACACACTCATTCTGCACAGAGGGGAAAAAGATGCATGTATCTATTTGGTGCTGACAAAATCACAAAGAAAAAACACACAGTTACAAAGACGAGGAAGTAAGTGTTAAAAGTGTAAGTGTAGCTCAGAAAAATGGCACTGGCCTATTGTCTTTTCTTCTTTAAAACAAACACGAGTAAGATGCCTTGACTTGCAGAAGTGCATCTGAGGTCTGCCAGTTGCATCTTTTTAGGCAAGTCCATATAGCAAGGTACCAGACCCTTGACTCTAAGGTCCCTGTACTGGTGCCTGCCAAAAGCATCCTTCCAAACAGCTGTACCCTCCTATGCACCACACTGTCAGCTCACCTGGTTTTGTGCTAAGGTTTCTGCAGAGAGATATAGTGCAGACTTATTAGTGCTAAACTGATTCCAGCAGTCCTAAGGCACAGGTTCCTATAGCAAGTTAGGTGAAATAGTCTAAGACCCTCTGTGAGAAGGTGATTACCCATATGATACAGTCTGACTATCCATGTTGTTTCCTGTTAATTCTAGCCAAGTGCAGGTAGAGACTATTGGATTGCATTTCTTTTAAAAGGCAGCAGCAGGTCTTGGATTCATTCACAGCAGAGCAGTTACCTGAGGTTTTAGACATGCTTCCCAGTGTGATGGTGTGGAGTGATTACATGACAGTCACACGGACCTAAGATGACCAGCGGTGGCTGGAGAATTTTTGGATGAGGAAGCAGACCTTCGGAAAGTTGGATTAGGTAGATACCCATTCAAGCACCAGATGACTTAGTAAGGACAAGCCTACCAGGCTGCTGCTCTCCTTCAAAAGATGGCTATCTTAGACTGATAATAAGAAGCAACTAGATTAATACTTGCCAGCCAGTTGTGGGTACTCCGGCAGTAGAAGACAGAAACTGTTGATACTGTGGTTTTGCCACAGTTGGCAAATGCTGTTAACAGTGTTGAAACATCTTTGAGAAGCTTTTAGCTGTTAAAACTAGCCTCAGCTGATCACACAAAAAATCAGAGGAATCAGTGTAACAACAATAATAAAATACAATATGGGAATATTTGATATTTCTCTACTGACTCCAGAAAGGGATATAATGGGACCAAACTTTTCCCTTAGCTCACTATCATCTCCCTCAGGGCCAACAGTGAGCACAAAGGAAAAAGAATGAGGTAAAGCAAATATATTACAGTATTTCCTCAAAACACACTGTAGCCTCCATTAATTTTCAGCTCACTGACAAATTACACCACAGTGATGTCTGTTTATGAGAAGGATTTTTCTTCCACAAATTCTTTTAAACTTTTTGAACTCATGCAAACTTCCAGCAAGCAGAATATTCAATGACAAGGAATTCCAGAGTTTAACTACCTACTGCTTAAAATAAAGAATTTTATTTGCCTTAAACCTAACAACTTCTGGGCAGTGCCTAGATATTATTCTCCAAAAAAAACATGCTGAAAGCTGGGTAGACTTTACTATTTCAGGGATTCCTTGCTTATGCTAGAGAGTCCTGGATTTTAAGCCACATTTAATCCCACACTTGGCTCAAGCTCCTACAGCCTCCCCATCTCTGCATTCTCTCCTTCTCCAAGGGCTGCTCAGCTAATCCTTAATTAGAAATCCTTAATTAAGAAATTCATTAATTTCTCCTATCTCTCTGAATTTCTTACTATGTCCCAAATTTTCAGACAAAATTTTCATCAGCAGCAGTGGGAAAAAAAGTTAATAATTAACAGGTTTTCCAACTCCCTTCAAGACTGTGCAAGGAAGAGCACATAAATCATAAAAAAAAAAAAAGCCCCATCACTGTGTCACCAATAGTTCAACTGACCTACAGGTTAACACTGTAGTGAAGGCATAATTGGAAGTTTTAACACATTTAGTTTGGTTATTCTATCAAGTCCTACTCAGGCACAAATACTTTCACATTTAATAGGAAAAAGTCATGATCATACAGGCTTTATTTGCATTTTTCTTATGTACTTATTTCCTAAACATAACTTATCCTATTTGTAAAGGGGTTACTTTACGAATTCATAACTATGCAGTTAATGAAAAAGCCCACGTTACTCAAAATGAAAAATAACAGACAACCTATTCACATAGGCCTTCCACTAAAAACATTGAATCTACATTCAGTGGCAAAATTATCTCGAAATAAAACCAAAATATTCAAGATTTACCTTCCCATTCTGTTGGAAAGTCACCCATTTCATATTGATATGCTTGACGATTTATTGCTTCTACAAATCTTCTTTCTGGTATAATTTGCCCTATAGCAAAAAAAAAAAAAAAAAAGAAAAAAAAAAGGCAGTTAAATATATTGGTATATAATATATAAATGTGACATTTTGAGGAAATACCAAGAAATACCTGCATAAAATCTCTTTTTTCATAATTATGTGATTAATACAGTTCATTCCATCAGTATGCTTTCAACAAGTATTTCAAATGAAGTTATTTTAAAACTGATAGCAGTCAGGAGTTAAACTTCACCCATCTCTGGTTAATAGCTAAACTACATATATTGTTCATTATTAAGTATTTAATACAGTAAAATAAAAACTTATACAGAAACTGCAATTCATTTTCTAAATGCCTTATTTAGCTTTATAATATTTCATTTTATTTTTATGCAATGCAACATGTTTACTTTTTCAGATATATGCTACCAGGTAAAGAAAATAGTGTCACATACTTACATCTCCAAAATCAGATATTTTTAATCGGTGTTGAAAGATATGCAACTTATACTTAAGTACACAATTCTTAGATGATGAACATACTATACTTCATACACTTGCTTTAAAATAATTTCAACAATACCAAGAATAAATCTATTTCTCATACTCTTTTTCTGTATAGTAAAAAAATAGAGATTTACCTTCCTCCCATAAAGAAGATTTCCAGAAAAGATGAAGACCTATCTAATTAGGCCTAACCCGATACAGGTCTCAGAATTAACACTCTTCTCCATTGTTGGAAAGTCATTAGATTTTACTGTTAGCACAGCATCTTTTAGAAAACTGTCCGTAATTTGAATCCTACACCAGCGGAACAGTCTGAGTAAACTGACATAAGCAAAAGTAACAAAGTGTATTTTTCTACCTGCTACCCCAACTTGTGATTGATATTATATCTTCACATATTCCCAAATAAAATGCTTTTAATTAATCTACTTTTAACAAAATACACCACTTTTTATACTCCTATAAGTTTTCATAGGACACATAAAAAGTTCATTCTCCAGACCCCACAGTCAAATCACATTGTAGACCCAAACTCACAACATTATTTCCCAAAGATGTTATTTTGAAGAATCATCACACAGTAGTGCTGGTGGCTTTTAAGCCTCTCTGCATTTGTGACACACACGGCACTAATTAACTTCAGCTGCCTGCTTTGCCTTGTCCCCTAGGTTTCTTTTGGCAGACCACACTCTTCAAGTGACTCTTTCAGACCAAACTCATCCAGTGACAACCGGTGTTCCTCAGGGGTCAGTATTGGGACCATTTAATGTCTTTGTTGGCAGCATGGACAGTGGGATCGAGTGCACCCTCAGCAAGTTTGCCGACAACACCAAGCTGTGTGGTGTGGTCGACACGCTGGAGGGAAGGG
>VXBL01009752.1:7425-97746 GCA_013400195.1 Aramus guarauna
TTCTATTCTATTCTATTCTATTCTATTCTATTCTATTCTATTCTATTCTATTCTATTCTGAACCTGGGAAACTACAGGCCCATTAGTCTTACTTCAGTCCTTGGGAAAATGATGGAACAAGACCTAGAAACTATCACAAACCAAATGAAGCAGAGGACTGGAGAAAGCCAGCAAGGGTTTACCAAAGGTAAATCATGCCTGGCTAACCTGATCATCTTCTATAACAAAATAATGTTTTCTGCTGACATGGGAAGAGCAGTGGGTGTTGTTTACCTGGACTTCAGCAAAGCATTTGACACTGTTTCCCACAGCCTTTTCCTAGGCAAACTATCATGATATAGATTGGGTGGGTGGTCTGCAAATTGGCCAACAGGAACGGGTGGTGAANATCATCTTCTATAACAAAATAATGTTTTCTGCTGACATGGGAAGAGCAGTGGGTGTTGTTTACCTGCACTTCAGCAAAGCATTTGACACTGTTTCCCACAGCCTTTTCCTAGGCAAACTATCATGATATAGATTGGGTGGGTGGTCTGCAAATTGGCCAACAGGAACGGGTGGTGAACAATGTTTCTTACTCAGGCCAGCAGCTTGTCACTAGTGAGGTCCTCCAGGGACTGATACTGGACACCACACTGCTTGACATCTCCATAAATGATCTGGATGATGGACTTGAAAACACTCTCATCAAGTTGGCTGATGACACCAATCTGGGTGGTGAGGTGGACATATCAGAAAGGAGAGCTGCCTTACAAGGAGAACTGAACAGGCTGGAAGAGTGGGCTAGCAAGAACTCTATGAAGTTTCACAAAAAAAAGTGCAAAGTTCTGCACCTGGGATGACCTAACCAAAGAGCCCAGTGCAGTCCTTATGTCTGCTAAGGAGCATTAATCTGAGCCATCATCACTGGCAAGGCCAATGTTTTGGTTTAATAAAGACAACATACACCCTCTTTCTTTGCTGAGACAATGTGAGATTCAGCCTAAGGTATTAGGCAATATGGTATATGATGAGTTACAGTGAAGGATTAAAATAGCAGTTACTCCCACAAAGAAATGGGATGGGGATGGTGGGTGGCGGAGGTTAAATATTAAAAGTCTTACCTCCCCATTCAAGAAACAATAGAGAACAGCAACAACAAAACCCTAGGTAAATGGGAGAGAAAAAATTAATGTAATTCAAATTCTTCAGTAAATGCTAGAAAATAGCTGGAGTTCAAACAAACAAACAAACAAAACCAAAATCCATGTATACAAAACATATACATAAATAAACACAGTCTGAGAACTGTGCATGCAAAGTAGTTACAATGAATAAAGATTTCTGTTTAACAAAAGCAGAATTCACTGTATAATCACCTGGAAAGATCCCAGTCCCAATTCAAACACTAGTCTCTCCCGCTTACTGACATTTTCAGGAGAAAAAGCAAACACCGTGTAGTGAATTCCAAACAAGGGGATAAGCAGTAGTGTAGAGCGAGCCAGTCTCCTGTTATAATAGAGTGAAAGAACTTTAATGCAGCCTTGTAATAAACAACTTGTACTTTAATTAAAAAAGAAAACACAGAAAATATTTTGTTGCCTCCCTTTTGGGAAATACATACACTGTGTAATTATACAAACAAATATACAACATTCCCATTTGTTCCCAAACAGTGACTTCACACACACTGTAGTTTGCTCCCACTTCTTCACACTGCTACAATAATAGCACATTAGTAATGCTTAATACTCTGCACTGTTATTCTAATTTGCATTATTATAAGCCAGGATTTTTTCTACCGTGCCAAACATGAGGAGGGTAATCTTGCTAAGGGATTCAGACTGCTACCATCACACAGTAATAAACCTCTCGCATGATTGCTTAATCCCAGTGGAGTGTTTGAAATCACTTTTTTTGTGAGTGTGTGTGAATTTATTTCTGCATTGCAAAAGATTAAAAAAAAAAGCAATACAAATAAAGCAAAAAAAAAAAAAAATCCTGTATGTTCTTATACTCATATAGTCATGACTATTCTTCAAGGTCTTGATTTTGCTCTCATTTATACTGCTGGAATCCTAAGTGTAATTCCATGATGTAACTAATTTCCATTGCATGACAATAAAGAGGTTTTAGAGAGAAATCAAACTCAGTAGGTATAAACAAAAGGGCTGGAAATGATTGTGTGTACCTGCAAGCACTTAACTGAGTACGGATGAAATTCCCCAAAAGCAGGGGTCCAGCCAAGACTTATGCATCAGTTTTGGTCATTTGCTGATTGAGCAGCAAAAAAGACCCAAGAGAAAGCAAACGTTGATCTGAAAATAAGGCAAGTGCTTCATTATAAACAAAGTGGCCTAAAGTAACCTCCAGGACAAAAGGGGAAAAAATATGATTAATTTCTTTCAAGTAAGTTAAGGAGGTAGATGGAGGACAAAAGAAGTTCAAAAGCTATAAAGGTTTTCGGAAAGGCTGCATACTTTTTCAAATTCAAAGGTTCACTCTGCTTATATCTACATGGTATATTGCAGACATGTTTGAATTTGCTAATACATGCTCAATGATATCCCCAAAATGATGTGTTTGTCGTACTGAAAGTGACGTCTTAATTAATACATCTCCAAGAAATCTGTGAATATATGCTGCTATATCCAATACTAAACTGGAAGCGGGTCATCAGTTCATTGCTGGTGTCCCTCAGTCATACTTTGTGCACTAATGGCAATAAACACATCACAACCCTTGCCTTGAGATTGTACTCAACACACACGATTCATTAGTCTGATGCACACCAAATCTCAAGTCTTGGTGAAAGACCACACAAACCAGAGGACACAGTTCTTATGAATTATCAAGTTAGACATTGACCAAAAGTTTTTTAGCAAGAGAGGAACAACCTTGGAATAGCTGGATGAAGAGCACACGGAGTCTCCAACTTTTGAGATCTCTAGAAAAAGTAAGCTGTACAGGAGTGACCCAGGGCAATGGACTAAAAGACCTTTCAAGGTCCCTTCTAGTCCCTTTTTCTCTATGGACATGTAATCAGATTAAAGGAAAGGAACAGAAACATTGTGGAAAAGATTGTAGAATAATACTTTCTCTGTAAACAAAAATTGATGTAAGGAACGTACGTGTCTTATATTAGCTGTGGAATAAATAAATAAAAAGAATAATCAAATGAAGATGGTAAACTGGACAAAAAATATCACTTCTCAAAATCTGTTACTCCTTATATTCAGAATTAATGACAACAATAACAAAAGGACAAATGTTATTTTGATTTAAAAGCCAAAATAGAATCGTCTATTATTATGTTGTATCTCACCGCAGTCATAAGAGATTAATTTTGGGAAAGATGTAGAGGAAGACTTTTTCTATTGTCAGTTTTCTGGCATTAATTATATTTGATTGATCATATGATTATTTTGTATGATCTTGAAATATAATCTCATCATCAACTTATTTGAGATACTGTCTTCAATATTGTCATAATAGTCAGGAAGAAAGTACATGAAATGCAAGAATCTACACATTCTGAATTTTATAGATAATTAAGATCTATAAAGAAGAAAAGAAGATTTTTAATAGCAAGAAAAACTTGAGAGATACTAATGAGTGTGTGGATGATGATGAATTGCTTTTTTTCAAGGCATTAGGAAGAAAGAAAGACTTAAAACAATGCCTGTGAGAAATGTAAGATTATGTGCAATGGTGAAACGATGATGCTAAAGAATACAGGGAAATTCTCAGGAGTGTAACAACCAAAGATATTCATCCTCTTTTCTTCCCACACTCTTTCAGACAAGCAAGAAACTTGGGGAAGAGATCCAACAGTTTTGAGGACAATAATCACTCACTTGGGCTTAAACTGGCTGTTTAGAAGACATACGTTTTCCAAAAGTTTTAGCAAAATCCTTATTTACATTACAACAGGTATAGGAATGTTACTTAAAAAAAAAAAAATTTGTATTTTGATTTTTGTTGAGGCTGATATTTTATTTTTCAGTTGTTATTTTCTTTAAAAACAGTTTAAACGTAAGATTGCTCCAATAGCATGGCTGTGAACATGACCTTTCCGTAAAGTGTTAGTACAAACAAACACAGATAATGGTGTCCTCTGGTTTTCCTCACTTATTTAGTGAATTATGAAAGACATCTTTATAGTAAAAGGAATAGACATTAGAAAGGTTGTCTAACTTTACCGGTCTCCGAGGGAACCATGTTCCATTGCATATCCACACTTACTAAGGAGACTGCAGAAGTGCTTACGGATATTACACAGGACAAAACTGGGCATGAACTGGAAATGAAAATGCACATCATGTTGCATTGCTGAGTAGAATTTCCAAAGATTTCTACTGAATGTTCCAGTGTGTTCCTATTCCTCATTCAAAAACAGGTTTCTAGAAGACAAATTAATGCTGTAATCTAAACAAACACAGTAACTGTACATCAGATGAAAAAAAAATAAATAAGAATTGAGCAACTGTGCAATAAGGAACAAGGACCAATGGGTCTAAATGGTCTAAAAAGGTTCTTCCAGCTTCTGTGAATGGGATGTAACAAAAATCTATCTCTAGACTCAGAACCTGCAGATACAACTGTAAGAACTGCTGAACTGCTGAGCTGGATATGTGATGATGCCATTTAGAATGAATCAGGAAGGCCATCAGAAAACACGGGTCCTCTGCATCAGGGGACCTGAAGATCCAGAAGCTATTGTGTAAGGAATTCTGTGGTTGTCAATCTCTCTGAGAGAGGTGAAAACTGTAGCTTCAAACTTACTCTCCCATCAGTTCCAGGTATCTCCACTGCACTGAAAATGTGTCTTGTGCCATTTCTGTTGGGACTGTAGCTGCTTCTGTTGGACTAATTGCAAAGTCATGTAGCTCAGAAAAGCTGTTGTAAATTACATAAGATTTGACAGATGACACTGTGTGCTATTACAGTAAGGATAAATTATAGAATAACTTTTACTCTGGCAAAGAGTTTGTTGCCTTGCTCTTAGCGGTTCTCACCACCCAACTTTTTGGAGACAAAATATCAGAGACTGTCAAAAGAATAAAAAGATCTTCAAAATCATAGTCTTTGAAGGAAGACTATACAGTTGTTTTGCTATTTAGGCCTGCCTCCTCAAAGGAGGAGAATTGTTCAGTTTAAATGTTGAGTCTTAAGTAAAATTAATTTGATCAAATATAAACTTTTGCAGTGAAGACATCAAGGTCTGTGGTAGTCATGTAGAACATTAATATCACCAAGGTATGAACATAAGTAATTAGAGACATTAACACGTCTCTAAAGCCAATGCAGAGAAAAATGCACTCTTAAGGCATAGTTCTTGCCTTGCTCTTTAAGAAGAGGCGACTCCTGTCATATACCCCATGAGTATGCACTGAATGTGCCTATTGATGTATATATTGACTAGCTTAAAGCTATGAGATATCTGCAGTGATGACATCTATTTTTAGTTAAATTAATTCCACACCTACGTTCCCTTTATTGCCAATGAAGAGCAACATGAACTTATGCACAAGGAGGAATCATCTGTCCCTAAGGAAGGCCTTATCACACCCTAAGTCTTTCTGTTGACTACAAAAGGGAGTCTGGACCATGTTTGTCATATAAATTGCTGCACTGTAGGCTTGTAAAGTTTAAATTAGAGGAATCCCATCTCTTTGGCTGTAACTCATGAATGCGTACAAAAATAATCATGATAATATTTCAAATAGAAGGATAAAGGGCAAACCATGAAGATGCAGAATGTCATTAGTAATGAAATCCTTAATATATCTCATGTTTAATAAACCGAAGCACCTATTTTATCACAAAGATGCTAAACATGGTTAACATGTGACTTTCAGGAACCTCAGTAATCTCCCTGACAGATACATGTCTTTTCCAAAAGCTTAATTAGATCTGTAGGATCCCTTTCAAAGACCTGAGGTAACACCAAAACACAGTAATTGATTATAACTTTTTTATTTTCCCATGCAAAACCCACATCTTCAGACTAAGGTCTTGAAAAGCAGTGGAAGCTTACTGAGACTTTCATATTTTAACACAAAAAATAAGGTTTAATTATGCATATTGGAAGTGTACAGAGTTTTTCTGAGCTCCTGTTTAGGCTGAAATCTTCTTGCCATTGACTAGGTAAAGGATTTCACCTTAGAGAGTGTCAGTCTGCCATCTTTCTGAAACACTGCGCTTGCTTAATGTGAAATTTGTTTTTCTGCAAGGCCCAACATGAAGTCTATGCTGCATCACGTTACAGATTAAGTAGTGAACTTCATATTTCAAACTATTTCCTCCTATATATAGGTCCTAGTTTTACCTAACTGTTCTTAGACTTTTCTCTGAATGTAGAATACGGACTTTCTGACTATTCTTCTATTCTCTATTTCTTCTATCTGTTTTTGCACAGTTGGCTGAATCTTTTGAGAATCTTCATTGGTCTTTTCCTGAAATACCTTGAGGAGATGTAAAATCACAGAGAAAATTTATTCACGTTTTAAATGTGTGTTGCTTTTTTTTCTAGCTAACAAACATAACAAAATAAGCAGTTATACATTACAAAACAATCTTTTTTCCTTAATGCTGTCAAAGATAACTACTAAGTATTCTTCAGCAAAATGCTGGACTGGATCTGTGTGGCAGGACATCTCTAAGAGTGTTGATTTACACTCATAAGACTGCTGTGAAATTCAGGGGAAAATTCATCAGGAAACATATTTTATAATAGATTTTTGAAAGGTACACCTCATCTAAACGAATCCTGTGGGCTTCTTGTACAAGTAAAGAGAGAATAATAAGAAAGCACAATGCGAAAGTGATTAATTCACATATCTCTGGACTAAATGGCATTTATTCACTCTTCTGGATGCCTCACTTTTCGTAGGCAGATCTTGGACAATGACTTCTGACAAGACACATATTTTGATATTAGGTTAACCTTAGCCGTTCCTCACCCCTGGGTGTATACTAATACAACTTCACTCAGTTCAATGGACTTAAGGTGTTTTACACCAGCTGAGAGTCTGATTCACTCTAACCCTGCCCTGCCACTGTTGTTCTAACAAATTTTCAGGTGAAACATTTACTCTCAGTATGACCAGTGCTCACCACTTTGCTGTATAATAAAGAACAACTATTAATAGTTTCTATACAGACACTACCCAAAATCATAAATAGCATCAGCCATAATTACATATTTTTTTTTAAAAAATAACCTTAAAATCCTTGATCGTGGTGCATCAGCAAAGGCACAGAACAACAACAAAAAAATTCTACATGCAACAAGAACTACATGAATGCTTCTCTCTGGTTACTACCCCTCTGCTAATATCCATTCATTTACTTGCAACATGCGTCATACAAACACAGTAATGTCACGGGATTGCGTACACTTACAGGGTAATGGTTGATAGTTCTGACATCTTGCAAGAGTGCTGGTTAGCCCTCTTAGGCTTACAGTAGCATTTCTGAACGCAGCTGCTAAATATGACAAGATTAGCATTTTTTTCAGCATATTGTGAACAGGCCAAGGTAGGTCACTTTCAACACATTTCATGAGACACACCACAGAGATGGAAAGCGGACGTGACAGAATGAAATTACAGCACAAACCAGCTGCTTGACTGAAGCGAAAATAAACAAGAAAAAATTAAAATGCACTGGCTGTCGCTGGCAATTGTGATGTGTTGATGCACAGACAAACCAAAGATCGAACAACCTGGAGGCAGGCGGGCAGCGTTACGCATCCAAAATACACACGACCTTTGCAGTCTGGTATTGTAGAGAGGGTAACATAACAATATATTAAATGAAAATTGACTGCACGCTTGTGGAGAACAGTTAAATAGTAACATAAACTTGTAGGATGGAGATTAATCTAAGATGAAGTTGGATCAGATGGTCCTCATTTTCATGTGTAAGGACCCAAGGTAGTGTGAATCCCTTCTTTTTAGTGAAGAGTACTAGTAAGGACATCAAAGAATTTTTTGCCCAACTTCCTTGATGCATGGGGAGGAGAGTTCAGTATGGAAACTACACGTCTGACTGGTAATTCAGAGGTACCACTTATTTTTTGTCACACACATTAGGACAGGTGTGGTCATAAAAGCAGCAGGCACATATACTCCGGACCAGGACCATGATCTTTATGCACTGTATTCTAGAAAGGGCTGCTATGGAGAATGGGGTGTTTACATTCACAATTAGCTAGAGGGAGGCTAATTCAAATCAGCTGTCAAGAAGGGTAATCCAAAACAACATGGGAAGGCATTCTGAGGGATCTGAGGGATAGAGATTTCGTATCTGCTATGGTAGGCTGAAAAACATGAGAATTGAAAACAGTAATTTCTTGTTGACTTTCAAAGGGCGTTTTTTTTGTTTTGTTTTGAACACATGGTTGTTTTGGTGGGATTCACCTCAGGGAAGGCTGGATATTTGCAGCAAAGATGTCAAAGTAAACTGGACACCCTTGATCCCTTGATAATCATCAGAGAGAATAAGTAATCGAGAGAGAAATACACTTAGTGGTGAGGATCTATCTGACTATGTCCACTTTAGGAAGGGATGAACAGCACACCAAACATCACTGACTACCCTGACTAAATTTCTGTTGACTATAAAGGATAATATGATGATTTTTAAAGCAACTGCCTACGAGGCAAACATCTAACTTTATTCAAACAAATCAAACTCTGGTTTTGTTGCTCTGATAATATGCATGGTCTGAGATTTGTGTTCACCTAACCATAGATGGAAGATGCAGTTTATAAGCTGAACAGTAAAATAGAATAAACCGAAACTAGATTAAATTTCTTCCTAATGTTAACACCTTTAAGCAAATCCAATTTAATAGAGTTTTAGTCTGATTTGTTTCCTTTTGGGTAATCAAAACCTGACAACTGCATTGTTATTAAAGATTATAGCATAAGAGCTGGAAAATATTGTGGCGTGCACACATCCAGCAAATAGAAATAGTAATAATGTTTCAACTTGCAAAATGAATGTAATTTCTTGGGGCATGCTAAGGAAGTAAATATGAAAATGACTGTTCCTTGTACACTATCACTTCTGTGATAAAATTTTGCACTGCCTCTGTTTTTCACAGGGCTGAGTTGTGCATTGATTGTCAGCTAAGACTGACCAAAAACAAGGAGGGAAGTTTTAGAGAGAGTTCCTTTTTACTATGGCTGAGACTTTCAGAAGTGACTATGGATTTCGAGTGTCTCACTCATTTTTTGATCACCTGATCTGAAACACATTTTATCATTTTTACCACAAGAGGGCTGCTCAGCATGTCTTGAAAAGCAGTGCTCATGAAGGCATTTCAAGGTACATAACCCGAGAATGAAGCATCTAAAAATCAATAATCACTTTGAAAACTCTTAGTCATGAAGTTTTGTAAGGGATTGTGTTCTTCAATGACATGCTTAATGCTGCCGTGACAATCTGGGAAAAAAAAAAAAAAATTCCCTTCCCATGTTTCCTTTACTGCTTATGACCTGTTTTATTTGGCAAGGATTGATAGGGTAGGTTTTTCTAGTGAGTAGAACTAACATGACAGCACTTGATATTAGAATTATCAAAAAGGACAGATTTGATTTTGAAAACAGGACCTAAAAATTAACTGCTGCTCCCCACCCAATGAGGGGATGTTTACACATGGGCTTGTGATGGAAAACTTCACTAGCACTTCTGAGGAAAACATTAATATTTTAGTACTGTTAGCATTTTTTCTGTCTTCCTATCTAAGTAGAATCATTTCTCTGATTACAGATATTGTAAAATGACCCAAAATCTTTAAAGTACAGAATTGATAGAAGTTTTCCTTCCTTTTTTTCCCCACCCTTTTTTAAATTTATTTGCTTGCTTGTTTGTTTGATTGATTGATTATTTATTTATTTATTTCTTATCAATGTAGAAACATTGGTGGAAGAAAAGGGAGAAAGAGAGAAGAGACAGAGGAGGCAGGGAAATGAGAAAGAGGAAAAAATAGCCAAATAAGAGAAAATTAATATAAATGAGATTATGGATATCAAAACAGTAAATGAATCAGGGCAGGAACCTCAGATCTCTGTAGGTACACACAGAATGGAATTGGTCACATCTAACTATATGTATCTAAGACAAATTTAACTGAACTATCACCTGTAACTCACTCAATCATGGAAAGAAACGGGCACTTCCAGAGGCTAAGCTGACCTGTGTAACAGAGGTGTCTGAGACATACGGGATGCATTGTCTTACAGAGGTGCCCTGGTCTCTCACTTTGACCATAGACGACAACTAGACTGCTTAGATTAAATACGAGACTTTAGACAGCTAAAGGCAAACAAGCTGAGTCTCACCGCATGTGTCCTGTGCATGGACTGCAGCTGCATCTGGGAGGAAGAGGGAGGGTGCTAGGGTGGAAGGGGAAAGAAAAAGTTAAACATTCCCAGGATTAAATGAGTGACGTATGATGTGGCTGAAGACCATCTTGTCAGACAGAATGCCTTGACGTCTGGCAAGTTAATGCAAATGAGAGAGTACACAAATTTGAGGCAAAGGTAGTTGCAATTAAATTCTAAAGACTTTGTAAGTTTGTTAAAGGTTCTTAAGAGAAGTAAAATGAGCATGCTGATTCAGGGGAATGAAGTTATGCTCTGGTACCAAGGTCATGTAGATCCATAATGAAAAAGATCAGGGTTCTGAGTTTAGGTCACTAATAAGACACAGGGAAAGACAGAGTTTGTGGATTGTCTCTGAATATGGTGAAGGGGAATCCTTTGGGAAACACAATAAAGGTAGAATTTGATTCATGCAAATTAATACTGTGCCTCATTAAGAATCTTTGTGCACCCTGCTCAAGTAACTCTATGTAACCTCACTACAAATAGGATCGGCAACCATGTAGTAGTAGGAGAAGGAATGTAGAAACAAATCAATGAAATAAAGTACTGAAAATACATTAAAAAGTTAACCAAAGCAAAAGTAGAAAGATTGTATGGGAGAGAGAGAAAAAAAATGAAAAATTGAGCCATAGCATCTATTATTTATGCTACATGCCTACTTACCTACAGCTGATATTGTTATAGGTTGGGGGACTTCTTTTCCTTCCTACTCGACAGCTAAGGATTTCCTGAAGCTAGACTTATTTCCTGGACAAAACACCAACTACATTTACAAAAACTCTGGCCTTACAGATCAGATGTAAACAGTCTGGAAAACTGAACTTGTTCTGCGAGCAGAAACCAGACTACACAATTCCATCCTGCCACTGTGACTGCGGACCCTGATCCACTGTGTGCAAAGTAGACTCATTCACCCCTCCCATCCAGACACAGAATAAGCATGGGTGCTTCTCAACAAAGTTGTTATTTAGTTCCATCTCATCTAATTTTCAAAGTCAACAATATAGGTGTATGCCTTTTACCTTGTCATCCCATGTTAGCTTTGCAGTCAGTGCTGAGAAACAGACAATAAAAGGTGATTAACTGACCTGTTTTAAACATCTCGTGTAGAATGAAATAAATTGTACCAAGGATTTTATTCGCTGGACTGAGTAGCTGTCTATCAACTGTGGAAGGAGCCCAGCATGATTATTGCATTAAATCAGGTGGATCCCATGCTGTCTTGCTAAAAGTACAACCATTGCCATGCTCTTCATTAAAAAAAAAAGGAAACACTCTTTCTAGTCACCTTTTGCCAAAGTCTTAGTCTTGTTACCCATAGCTCTACTTTTTACTGCTAACACCACCAAAAAACCCTTTCGCCTGACCTTTCTAAGGGGTCTGAGGTATTCTAGGATCGTTTTCAAACACCTGAGAATTATCTGAAAACAAGTTGGGAAAAAAAGAGAAAGTATGGCGTCTCCTTTACAGTCCTTGTCCAAACCACATTAAAATCAGTTGACTTTAATGGGTGGTAGTAGTTTTCTTTCATCTGTCCTTTTTGCCTCTGCCTCTTTTAGGGCTCTTGCATTGGTTTAACATGTGAGAGGTCAGCTTTGTTCCTCTTCACTGTTTTGAGTAGATGTGTCTTACATAGCTCAGTGGATTGGGTTCTTTCTTTCTTTCTTTCTTTCTTTCTTTCTTTCTTTCTTTCTTTCTTTCTTTCTTTTCCTCCAGTGATTTGGAGATTTGCATTTTTTTATGTCGATGTACTTGTAAAGCAAATCAACTTCAAGCTAAAAACTAGGACATATGTAGGAAACCTCACAAGGGTCCTCTACAGACTTCAAAGCTCCCACATTATAGAGAACTTTCAATGTTCTTTATACGCTTTACATGAGTCCACTTTTTATTCCATGAAGTTAGATTTAATCTATTGTAACTGAAAGCTAGTATCGCAATTGCAACAATAATTTGACACAGAAACAGTATATCTGAGAGCAAACAACTACCAGCTCTCCAGAGGCTGAAGCCAGATTACTGCTTACAGACTGTAGTTTAGGCTGAAAATGAATGTTTGACAAATATGAATTCGAATTGGAACTTTCTGTCCAATCATTCTGATCTTTGCGCAGGACTGAGGCTTGAAGATGAAACAGAATGGTCAAAGAGAGACAAAAATCATCTCTACACTGTTCATCCCTGGATGGACATACGAGGGTGGAGGAAGCCATCAGAGATCAAATAATGAAGAGATAAAGCTATATATTTAGCTGTGCTCTAGAGAAGAAAGTTGGTAGAGAGCAGAATAGTTCCATCAAAAGCAATCTTTAAATGAACTGTAGCTTCAAGGTTACATGTCCTGATCCCTCCTCTGTATTAACTCTGGAGACCCTGTTGTAACAAGCTAGATTATTCTCACTGACTCCAGAGCATAGACTGATGTCATGCATTATGGAATAATTCTGATGGAGGTGCAGTAACATAACTGTAGTGTAGAAGACAATAGCATGTTTAGTGAGAAAAATGTACCACACCAAATGACATTCTTAAATGTTTTTTAATATAGATTTACTGTTTGAAATGAAGAATATGCATGTCCAAATCCAGATATAAAATATCCGAGAACGTGATTGGCTCATTATCCTTAAAACAAACAAATTAGCAAAACCCACAGAGCATATATTGTCACAGTCTGGCACAAGATGTGGATTTTCAAGCATTATCGACAAGTCTTAGTCCCGTCAGCAGGCAGAGCTCAGCATTGCTATCGCTACACTGAGTTTATATAATTTGCAGCTCTGAAGCTTCAGTTAGATTGTGTTGTCTCACCTGCCTTACATGTTATATGCTATCCCGGCAGACAATGATCCAAGTTTCAACCTCTTTCTATAACCCTTCTTAATGAAAAAAGAGAATGCTGCCTTTGTTGGAGAGGCCTGGGCTTGCAGACGTTTAATCAGCTGAACAACTCCAGTGTTTTCACTGGAAATATGTAAGAGGAATTACAGTTTGGAAATCTCTCAGTAATGATACAGGTGCACAGCAAATGAGGACCTAAGACGATGATGTGAACTATGATTGTGTCCAATCTTGAGGTAGTATACATTTGTTTAAACTACCTTCATTGAGACTTAATTCAATATTAAGCCATTGTAACCTGGTGGCCTTTGAGCGTACTTGCACTCTCCAAGGCAGGAAGAATTTGTTCCTTGGCAATTAACCAATTACCCAGCTTGCACCACACAGTTCCTTTTACGCAGAGTATTAATTACAAGAGCCTCGTGAAAAGTTCACCCTTCCAGATCAAAAAACCTTCTGCACTGTGACAGCACCATCTTTCTTGCCCTTTCCGTACCTCTGGCTCTAAGAAGTACTTCCTAGTAATTCTTCAGACGTAAAACTAAAACCACTGGATGTGAAGCATGTTAGTTGCTGAAGTGAGACACAAGGAATCAATGGCAAGGAGAAGCAGAGACACTGAGGGGAAATTAAACTCCTTTTTTTCTCATATGGTAGAGGCAAAAATGTGAATGGTAGCCAAAAGTAAATGGAAGACCATGGATGCCGGTGTGCATCAAGCTTTGATGTAAGTTGAAAGCACGTTCAAGATCAGAGATGTCAGAATTATTCCCCATTATCTGCAGTCTCGCAACAACTGCTGCATGACCAGTTGCTTCAACTCCACGTTTATTCTTACACTATGTAACCAATTCAAAGAAACAGCGGTGATTTGGGGACAAATAAAATCTATCCCTTTCAACCTAACAATGCATTCAGAACAACAACTTAGCTATGAGCAAGGCGGGAGGGAAAGGGAAAACAGCCAGAATGGTCTAATTTGGATGCTCCTAAGTTAGGTCTCAATTTGATGTTTCTGAAAAATTATCTGAATCTCTAAAACCATTGTCTTACCCAGTGAGTAAGCTACCCTGATAAAGGATACAACTCTGCACCCAAATCCATGGGTAATTCGTAAAGATGCATGGCCTTAGGCACTGAACATCCTCTATACATGACAACTGAAGTTTATCGATACAGATCAATGTCAGGTTATTCACTCTGATGAAGTGCAGTGACTTTAGAAACACATTTGAGGTCTGCACCCTGTTTTCTTTAGGAAGGCTACCTTATTTTTGCTAATCAATAAACTTGAATGTGTGGCAAAAGTTATATTACAGGGAATTTAAATTTAGTTAAGTGTAGTGAGTTTCACATTAAAGTAAGAAACTTTATTATTGTGCACATTGCTAAAGTATTTGTGGTCTTTTAAAAAGCAAGGCTAGAATAAAATTAGATATATATAGCATTTCAAACAGTACGTGTGTAGGCAAAGACCTATATTTACACAGATCTACAAGCACAGATGCAAACACGTATCTAAATGATGCTGTCTTCAGTCTTCAGATGTTATGAGTGCTGTTACATCCAGTTATGGCAATCAAGTCACAATGTTTTAGGTATTGGCTTTGAAAGACAGGTCTGAAATATCCAGATATATGCTACTAACATTTAAATGGGAATTCATAAGATACTATTTAGCCTTTTTTTGTACTTAAATCTCCTCAGAAACAGAGCTGCCAGGGCTAATCCAACCCTTGATAGAACTGCTGAGAGTGCATCAAGCTTTGCATTACTGTTTCTTCTTAAAAAAATGGAAGGAACATTTCTATAAAGAGAACCACACTACTGAATATAATATGCATTGTTCTCTCCCTCATTAACCTGCACACCTCCTTGATCTTTCTAGAGAAGGACCATCTATTAGTGGCTTCTCTTCTAATGCAAACAAGCTCCTTTCCAGTTTGTGGTTTGCTCTTGTAACAGATGGGGAAAAAAGTCTGTGCTTTGCTAATTTAGGACACAATCTGTGGAAAAAGAACTTTGTTCTCTAAGGCTGCCACAGAGCATGGAGTCAAGTGGAAGGCAGATTTCAAAAAAATCCATGAACCACATAAATCAGTGTTGTATCCTTTCCTCTGCCCATATACCCACTGAAAACGTAAAATTGCCTATAAAAATACCTTACAGCAATGTGCAGAAATAGTGCTTACAGACAAAGTAATACTATTTTTCATTACTACTTCAAAATAGAACATCACAGGAGTCAGCCTCCATCATAGACATCACCTGTGCAGGCCAAGGCACGATGGACTTGCACTCTAACCACCTTCTCAGGGTTCCAAAATAACAGAAGCAGAGCACTTTTTAACATTGCATTCATCACAGGTGATCTTGCAACCACAAGAAACAAGCTTTGTGATCAATGATTTCAAAATCAGAGCCTGGCAAACCTCCAGTAAAGCGCTTGTATATCATTGGAAATTGATGGAATTTCCTTTAAAAATATTGATTTGCTCTTCTCGAATATCCCTCCGGCAAGTGGCCCATGAAAGAACAAAACCACTTTCAATGCGGACATAGTTTTAGCTCTGATCCCAGCATCACTGTAGGAATGTAAAAGATGCAGACTGGATGACAGGACAGCATTTGGGAAGCTAGATTTGACAACTAAAGTAGTAGGTTCATGTTCCTCTACCTGCCACAGGCACCAGGGTGGGTTTTGAGTAGGAAAATTTGTGCAACATACCCTCAGCTGTTCAACAGGAATAATAGCTCACAGGAACATTGTAAACACACTAAATATTCTGTGCTGCTTGGTTTTACAGTAGTTGAGACCACAGCAAATCTATAGATAGATAATTAAAGCAGAATAGGGTTTTCAATTACTTTATCTGAAAATAAATAAATCCCTGTGTCAATATACTCTTGTTAATTATGGTACATAGCCTACATAAATTTACATTCCTAAAGAGTACATGGAATTGTTTTTCAAATTCCTGCTTGAAAAGATTTGGCACAAATTAATAGCTCCCCCCCCAAAAAAAAAAACAAACAACAAAACAAAAACAAACCAAACAAAAAACAAAACAAAAACAAACAAACAAAAAAAACAACAAACCAGCCAAAAAAAAAAACAAAACAAACCCCTCCCAAAAAAACCCAAAAAAACAACCAACAAAAACCCACAACCAAAACAGAAAACAAAAAACCTTCAAACCAACACCCCAAATAGTATTTTTTCTTGGGAAATGTAAAGGAAAAGTATAGTAGTTGTGAATGAGAACATTTTCTCATTCTCATCTACTCCCCTAGCATTTCTTAGAAATGAGAACTAGGTCCTTGCTGATCATGCACTGACACCAAATGATCAGCGTCTACGCCTTTCAATTGTATTTTCTTGTGATAGAAAAGGATTAGCTCAGGGACACGAGTTCCTTTCATTGCTGGGTTAGTGGGCATTCCAGCACTCAACAGATAGTACCTGGGGGTTAAGACATTAAAGTGCCATGCTTAAAAATATACCATTCAGCAAACGTCTGCCATTTTCTTGTAAAAAAATGAGACTTCCGGCATGAAGACCCTGTCAATAATTATTAATACTGGCAGTCTGAGCACTTGCAGCAAGACAAAGCGGTAGCAGAATGAATCATTGAGTATCCAGTGACTTTGTAGGTGAACTGTAGAGGAGTGTTGTTTACCAAAACATTTGCGTTACAACATTCTTCTCCTGCCCTAACCCTCTAGGTTGCACCATATGTAAAATCATACCTACCTATGATATATGCCATGTTTCTCCTTTCTTTCCAGCAAGATGCTGATTGGAGGAATGACGTAGACCTGAATTAGCTAGATATATGTGGGGTTTATTTTCTTTTCATTGAGTTTTCAACATGTGATACAAAATTTATGAAGAATCTGTTAAAGCAAAAGCAGAAACAAGCTTCCCCCTCCCAAATTATACTATTCATGATAAACTTGAAATAAAAATAAAAAAAAAAAAAAAAAGAAAAGAAGAAGANAAAAAAAAAAAAAAAAAAAAAAAAAAAAAGAAAAGAAGAAGCTTTGTCAGTTAAATGTGTTTGATCCTTGAAAATGAATGAATAAGCAAATACTTGATGGAAATTTGTGGGCCTTCTTAATCTTAAGGGATATTCCACCATGCAGCTACATCATGCATACCTACTAAACTACTGTAGTGGCTTATGGCAGTGATACTGTTAGATGATATTCTGTCTGCAATGACTCTTTCAGCAATGCAATAATGCTCATGAAAATAATAACATGGATTTAAGCTTTGTGTAGGCATTTCTATAGGAATATGGTTGTTTTTTTAGTTGGCTTTTTTTTTTTTTTTTTTTTTTTTTTTTTTTTTTTTTGGAGGGTGAATGTAGTCTCTCTACAGCTTAACCAAAACCAGGATGCCTCAAAGCAGATGCTGACATACCATTTTACACTATTGGCTGGATTTCTCATGGGAAAACCAATGAAGTCTTGCCAGATCAATTCATATCTGTCTGCTAGAATTCCAGACAAGGGACTGAAGTATGAAAATCCATGCAAATAATGTGGGCCTGATGTGACACACTGTGTGCTGAACCAGCCATGGTAGGGTCATCAATACGTGTTTCCAGTCCCCAGAACTGTGAGTGCACAATGGATTCGTGGACTTCTGACATGGTGCTACTTGGCTTTCAGCATATGGTGGAACAGTGTCCCTACATAAGCTACCACTTCTTCAAAATATTTACAAGCTGCGCTGTTGGAGATTGCTAAAAATCAGGCAGTGCTTTCTGTTTGGCAGCACGTTAAGTAAAATATAACTGCATTGAATATATAGGTACAAATATGAGACGTCATTTGTACTACAGGATTAAGTATGCCAGGTGGATGAGTGTGGCACATTACAATTGTTTATGCAATTCATTCACCAGATGGGGCAAGAAACCTGTCTGAACTATGCAGATAGTTGTCTTAATTACACTAGGAATATAATTAATATTACTTTATGCTTCCCCAGCACCTGAGGATCTCAGAACTTCTCACTCAGATAAAAATCTATTGCATTTGCATCACTGGACTTGCTTTGGTTTGATGTTTAATTTGGTGGAAGTATTCAGGACTGATACAAGGTTAACTGAAACCCAACATGGTTCAAGAAACAAAGCTATGTCTTTTTTAATGCCTTTGGCAGTTTAGCTCCTAACACTAAAAAGTAAATAATGATTATGATGACTATCGGGAGGAAGTATGAAAGTTGCTTAAAGTTCTCAGAAAAAAATCCCAAAAGAATGATAAAAATAAAATGAATATTAAAAAGGGTATCTTCTATTTCCTTTTTAATTCCTACCTCAGCTGCTTAGATAGTTTGATGAATCTAGCCCCCAATCTTTTCAGTCATAAGGAGGAGTTTCTACGTAAAACATCAGTAAAAGAAGGATGGAGTTATTGTTCTCTCAGAATCTGAAGTGTTTTTTGAGCCGTTCGCTCTGAAATGGGATCAGCAGCATGCAGGCAGCTTTGAGGGGGAACCAAATGTGTGAAGAAAGATCGATTAGGCATGAGGCTGGTAATGAATGACTGAACATACAAGTTGATAAAATGGATGTTTACAATCACTAAAGCATTTGACTGCTGCAGAAAATTATTAGGAATTAGCTACATGTTTCCAAGTTCTTGTCAGCCTAAAGGCAAAGGCTATTGCATATAATGATCATCAGGTTATTTAGAGAGGAAGCCTGATTTTTTATGGGAGTAAAGCACTCATTATTGGGCTGTAAATGATACAAATTATTGTTTGGGTTTTTTAAAGCAAGTCTTACAATCTCTAGTGGCTACACTATATTAATTAATATTAGTTCCCCAGTAGCGCATTCTTCTGCTGTTTTCTGTCATAGCTCGCAGCTAACTTCACTAGTGGGAATTTTTAACAATGAATGCATAGTGGTAACTATATAAAATTAACCTTTGAATTTAAGCACATCCCTTTTAAAGTCAAATACAGGCTTAAGTTCTTTGCAGAACTATGACCACAGTGTCTATACAATGGAAATGGAGGTGGACTTTCCTAACAAAAATAATCATTAAAAGGGCCTGAATGTAAACATATAGTATACATATAAGAAGAAAATCAATCCTACTCAAAGTCAATATCCAAGTTTTTATGGGGTCTTTTATTTTCTTTTTTGATGATGAAAGTCCTGGCTAAAGGTTTATTCCAAAGAGCGGGAGGCTGATACTAGAATAAATCTTAATCACTGCTGCAGATACGACATGATACTACCTTTAGAAACAGGCTGAACATCCTTCCTCAACCCCAACTGATCTGTCTTATGTACTAAAGGCAACATACTTAAATATCTTGTGGAATAAAGATCTGGATGGAGAATTTGGTCTAATGGGATGATGTTTAATAGTTTGAAGCAGCAAAATAGGACATGAAAAATGCTTAATGTGCACCACAGTCTAAATGCCACAGAGATTTCAATATGGTGACATAACCATACTACGATCTATCTTTTTCTTTTGTTACAACAGCTCTTTTTTTACAGGATATGTGTGCACCAATATTGAGTATGTCTGGTGTATATCTGCATAGACTTATTAATTTAATTTCTTTTTATAGTTTCTGTGTGACTTTTCTGTTGTTGGATCTGTTTGGATAAACAACACTCCACTTCATAACACATACATAAATGCAAGATCAATTTATACACACCCATTATAAAGTTGCAAAAAAATATGAAAAATAATGGCAGCGAATGAAACAGAAAATATGATGTTTTCTCTTGGTTTGGGTGGCCAACTATACACATAGGAAAAATACCAGTAAAACCCAGTCACCATATTGATCAAAAATGACAAGGATGTTTTATAATCTAGTTAAATCACTGGAGTCTATGGCATGCTTTGCTTCATATGTGAGAGATGTGCAGCAGACACCAAACATGCACTTAGCAGGTCATAATCAGAACTATCTCTGCACATCTTGGGTGCTAATTACAATCGAAGATTAGTGGACAACTTCCCAGCAGCACAAACATGGGAAGTCCTCATGCAAGCCCTAGGCAAACCATGCATAGAGTTAACCTATTCATTAGTCTTTCTCCTAAGTTTTAATTCTGAGGTATATCCACCTGCAGAATGAATTTAAAGCATTATTTGTGTCTGTGGGAACAGAGTTTAGAGCAAACATCGAGGGCAGTATTTTCAGTCAGTGTCTGACTACAGAGATGAAAAAGTGAGGAATAAAATATTATTGTTTCATGTAAATGTAAACAAGACAATAGGAATGAAGGGAAGAAAAATAGGCAGCTGGAGGACATATTTTTCCCTGAAAATTGTCATTTAGATGGATGACATCATTATACTATGAGTGTGGTTACTTAGGGTGAAACTGATCACTGGATAATTTTTTTAAAAAGTACTACATAATGAGGATCTCCTATTTTACCCTGACATCTTTTATTTTTATTTAAGGTTTGCATGACTTGCCCTTTTTTTCACCAGGAATCCAGTGCTAAATCAAATAGTCTTACCTATGTTTATGAGTGCTAGAAATCATTAGAGCTCACAAAAAATTGCAAAGTGAATGTGCGTGGTGTTTAGACTGGAAAGCCAAGAAAACACCAAATGTGCTGCCACATATCCTAGTTATTCAAAAAGATTATATCATTTTTACATGGAGAATGACTGCATGCACTCAAAATGGGAATGACAACCATCTCAAGTGGCCCATCTCTGTCATCTAATGAAGTGGAAACAAATAAAAAGGATGTTGGCTTAAAAAAAATGCAAGTCACAAAGTTTTAAAACTTCTAAAGGAAATTTTTAAGATTTGTTGTGATTGTTAAGCAATTCTAGGTGTGTGTGGGAAATTGTTTGGCTTAAGTGGAATGCATTTGAGGTTACAAGAAGCATGAACATAAGCAAATTTAGGACATCTCACTAAATTAAAATTCAGTCCAAAGTTAATGAAAGCTTTCCACCAAATCTCATTGCTTTCAATGAACTTTGGACCATGTCCTCGGAACGTATGAAGCACAGCAGACTGTCCCTTAAGTATAATAATATTTATGCCTGGTCAGTAAGTTAATTTCCAGATAACTGACCTGTTAAGGTTTGGGTTTGTTTGGTGTTTTTTTTGTTGGGTTTTTTTTTTTTGTTTGGTTGGTTTTTTGTGTGTGTGTGTGTTTTGTGGTTGTTGGCCTTTGGTTTTGTTTTTGTTTTAGCCTCAGATTTATGTTTATTTTCTAGGCCTTTTAAAGAAAGGTGAAAGCTGGCATTAAAATGCACTTTAGTGGCTTTTGGATTTTAAAAAAAGTAAAAATCAGCAAAAGCAATTTAATAGGTCCTGTGACTCTTTTTGAAAATCAAATTAATTCAGCTGAGGTGTTTTTTGATTTTGCCTTTTTTCCTATGTGTATATTAGAAATCTATATTGATTACTGCTTGATTTGTACTTACAAGTAAATGCTGGATTCATTGCCCCCGATATCAGGTGACTGGAGTTTCTGCACAAGTATCACAATTATGCCAATAAAAAGCACAAAGTTTATCTAGGGGAAAAAGAAAGGAAGAAATGATGACAATGATCTATTTTTTCAAGTATGAGAATGAGACATTCCCAGTGACTTGCTGGCTCCATTGCATTATTTTTCTCCAAACTGCAGTCTAGAAGTTTTACAGGGTCAGGAGTAATGGGATAAGTTTAGAGGGTCTTATCGCCCCTTTTCCAGGCAAAAATATCCCTTTTGCAATGGCTAAAGTAAGGCAGAATTTCTTCAGTCCCAAGCACCAGATACGACAAACATAAGCAAAAAGTTTTCAACATTTTTCATTATCAACCAGTATAAAGAATAAAGATCCCTGCACATCAAAACCATATAGCAAAGATCTCAACCGTAAAAGCATCTATAACTCTCATTCTCTGAGGCACTTCTCAGTTTAGCAGTATCCATCAGTGACAATCAGTGTCTCCTCTTTCCTAAAAATCCCATGTTGAGTCATTTTCCCTCTGCTTGGCTGAATCTGACCCAAGAAGAGATGACCTCTAATTTTTTGGGGAGGGGAGGTGTGTGTGTGTGTGGGGAGGCATGGGTGTTAATGTTCACCTTCATGCTTTTTAGTTATATGTCATCCTGGGCATCTTCTCTTTCATAGAATCATGTAATTGTAGATACAGTTTTCAAAATATGGAGATTAATAAAATCAGTTTATTTCAATGCTTTGGCTTCAGATTTGGCTGTCACCAACTCCATAGCTTCTCAACACCAGAAGAAAATGGTGGGAAATTCAAGTTGTTCCCTTAATGCAACCTTTTACTCCTGTAAGGAGACCAAGAAGTTAAACTAGATGTGAGCTTCTCTTTCAGAAGAACTTTCTATCTGATCTGAGGACTTCAAATGAATGGAGAAGCCCAGTCATCCCTTGCTAGTTGCTTGAATCTTTAATGCCTTCAACAGAAGCCAGGTATAACTGATTCCTCAAAGCCAGAATGTGGTTCTTCATAGAATATGTTTGTAAAGCATGGAAATTTTCATACATCGATATCACAAAACCCCCAAACCATTGGACCCTCTCCATCTCAACACCCTTCAGTGTTATTAGCTGAATTACCTTTAATGTGTCTGAAGGATACTATACTTTAGACAGATGTCTAAATCCTTAAAAGAAGCATCAAATTTGGTGAAAACACCTGTATGTAGTTTGCTACCTGTGAGATGGATGTCTAAATTCCCGCAACAGCCTATGAACACCTGGCCAATGCTGTCACTGGAATAAGGAGAGCAATTTAGCATGCCCATGATTAGATACCTACATGTGGTAAGCCAAATAGCTTTTCTGCTGCCACTATAACCATATTGTCTAGGGGCTCAATTTAATTTCCTAACTGGAAGAGCCCAGCACCATTTAAAAATTCCCACATTCTTTTGGGGCAGCAGCCGGAGCCCAAACAGAGTACTTTAGAACTTCTCAATTATCCATACACAGATATCAGGCATCGTTTGAATCAAATCCAAGACCTCCATCGACTAAAGAGAGCTTAGATACCTTGTTGACAATTGAGCATCTTGCACTATGTCCACAAGGCTATTAGAAAGCTAATATTAGATAAATAAATGTAGCTGTGAAATGAATTCCATGCAACAGACACAGTCCAGTTTCCTAGTCACTGGCATCTAGTATTGTTTTGGATGCCCTGAGTTGTCCCACTTGGCCTTCAGCTGCCACCCCAAATGGCACAGGATTCCCATACATCCTATGTCATATCTGCCAGCCCCAGGCAAATGCTCCATACGCTCTAGGGTCTTACTCATAGCGTTTGGTATCTATGTTTAAGCAACTGAATAACTCCTTGTCTACAAAGTGTTTGCTTGCAGGGAGTGCACCATATTGTGGATGGCAAATGGTGGACACTCACACAAGCTGTCCAGTAGTCCAGGACAGCTGATGCAACATAGTTTGTAAAGCCACTTGAAGCTATTTGTATTGGTTATTACTCCTTGGAAGTGCTGAGGAAGTGCCTCCTCCAAGTGCTACTTACCATGATTGATCCAACCACAGGACCCTTGATCACCCACCACAAGGCAGTGTTGTCATTCATGTCCCAGCAGCTGCAGTTGTTAATGAAAGAATGGGGTAGGGAAAGAGAAGGAAAGAGATAGATAAAGATATAACAAGGAAGTTAATAAACTTACAACAGTTTTTAAGAGGTCAGAGAGTGGGAGACTGGTCTTGTAGATAAATTATTTTACTTGGGTTCAAAGGTATTAGTTCTTTAGCCTGTCCCCATTGTAGCTTTCCTTTACAGCCTTTACCCAACTTATCTGAAAGTAAAATAAGTATTTTTGTGGCAATTTCAATAGTACCACTTACTAAACAGTTTAGCCGTTTTGGAAAATGCCTTTATGTGTGTTTCTGTGTCTACAGGCAATGCAACTGTAAAACTGTCCCTTTAAGCTAACATCTCAGTAGAAGGGAAGAAAAGGCAGGGACACGTTGAAAGGTGAGAGATGGTTATTCCAAAATTTGATGTCTCAGTTACTGTTCCAGGGTAAACAGATATGAATGTTTGTTTCTGACCCTGACATGAGAATTCTTACATGTATCTAGTGCATGAGGATGTACTAGAGACTGGCTGTATTCACATTTGGGAATGATTTTCTAGTCATTGGGTTGCAAGTCCTAATAAGGAGCAAAGATTCATCTCAGAAGGCTCAAGTATTGGAGAACAGTTGGGGTCAGCTCCTTTTTTAAGGTGTTGGGAGTGAGTGATCAAAAACAAAATTGCATTTCTACCTCAGCATTTAAAATCTTCCTCCAGATTCACCAAGGGATTCTACTGAAGCTTATTCCATATAGATGCATTTGAACATTCATTTGTAGAGAAAGCTAATTACAGCACCCATTTACATAAGGGTTTTTAACCTTAACATATATATTCAAAGCTAGAAAAACAATAATAATGAAAAAGAATCTTATTTCCCCAGCCACACTACCCCCGCTACACTATTTTAAGTCATTAAGAATTTGATTGTCGGATAAAAAAATATCTTATTTGTCTCCACTTTTTTCTCCTCATACTTCCCTCTGGAAACCATACAATTGCAGAAAAATGTCTACTTTGTACCTGCAGTTCTGAGAAGGAGGGTTCCCTCCCACTGGGACAACCGCCAGAAGTCCCAGCAGTGGTTGTCATGGTGCATTTGTCAGATGCCAAGAAACAGTTTGAAAGAGTTTACAGGAATAAAACACTGCTGATCTTATGAGAGCTTAATGCCACTTCTGTGTCATTTAAATGGTAGTCTGGTAGTATCTGGGGAAGGTTGAAAATCTTTACTTTAAACAAAACTATATACGTGTGTAAGTGTGAGGAGGCAGAACTAAAATTCCATCATCAAAATGCATGTGAGAGATATTCCAAGCAACTCAGTGGCGTCTGGTTTAGAAATTTTGGTTGAATTTATATATGCAATATTTTACTGGATTCCCATAAAGCCAACAATAAGGATATGTGCAGTAGAGTTGGTGAGAAGAGAGAAAATTTAGAGCTGGGATGTCAAGTTTTCACAAAAAATACATATTTTTGCTTCTATCTACAAAGCCTAGAAAGTTAAAATCCCCCCAAATCCATGGGACTGATGGCTGAGGTTTTCAAATGCACAGTAACATTTCTGCGTTACCTCACTTTGGATGCCCAACTGAAAATATTTGAAAGGGGACAAAAGTTCCGAGGGATCAAAAGTTCCAGACTCACCCAGTCTGGAAATTCTCCTCTTTTCAGTTATCAACAATTATATGCCACAAAACAAAACCACCTAATATTACCAGTTATCTTTTTAATTCTTTGCGTGCATTTATAAACTAGGTGCCCTCTTTGGCAAATTACCCACTATTTGCAGAGCTCAGCCTCTCTAAGATCCACATTAAATCTACCCTGAAAATCTTTAGTGAGCTGACCAATACTGGAAGAATCTGGGCCAATTCTAATATCAATCTGGCTGTACAAACAATGGCAATTTGTCTGTGGAGAGATGAGAATTAGAGGGGTCGGAATCTACCTGCTCTAGTTCCAGTCATCTGTATTGAAGACATCTACAACCCAGCTGATTATCTTGGACTCTAGTTGAGACAAATAGACTCTTGGATGTTGTTGGGTTTGGGTTTTTTTTGTGCGCTGATGTATTTTAAATGTGTATTCTGGGGCTATACATCATCCCCTACAAATGCCTGTTCTTCTTAGACCTATTCCTCTTCTTTTACAAGATGTGTTCCCATCAAGCTCAGCTGCCAATGTCTACCTTGTAGATGTCAACAATAAATCAGATCAAGCTCACACAAAGGTTTTTTCAAGGACTTTTTTGGTCCAGTCTGTGACATCTATAGGATGGTTGTGAAGAAACATCATCTTCTCCTCAGACAAACGTGAGCAAGAGGAAAAAAATAAGCAATGCACAACAGAACAGTCTGTAATATCAGCCAACAAGCTGTGCTACATAAACAGGCTCCCTAATTTCTTTCAAATGCATTGCTACAGCGGAGGGCAGACACGCAGGACTCTTTTTCAGCATGGATGAAGGGAAGGGAGCCAGTGGGATGGGGGAGGGATGCGATTTCCATTTGAAAAGGCCAGAGTCTGATTTCTGTTACATCTCTGGTGTACATCTGGAATAACTCCATCTGATTCAGTAGCACAGCTCTGGATAAACAGACAGTTGCATTTATCACCACAAACCTGTCACTTACAGTGATGTGAATCAGGAGCTGAAGTTAAGGGAGCTCTGCCAGTTTTATAAAGAGCAAGCAGGAGGAGACTCAGACTGGAGTCTGTATTTTAGTCCATGCCTTTGCGACTGTGGTTTCCCAGTTCAGTAATTTCTGCAATGTTTTCAGGCTCATGCTGGCTTCTCCCCCACCCCCAGAACAATGCTTACTGATTTTTAAAAAGTAACCACCGAGCCGCTCAGCTAGAATCTGTCTAAATGTGTTGCATGCTAAATAGCTTTTCTAACTAAAAGAAAGGAAAGGTTATTTTGTTTTGTTGTTGGTGGTTTTGTTTGGTTTTGTTTTTGTTTTTTTTTTTTTCCTTTTCCTTCTGCAAGACATTCCCCCTACCAGCAAAATGCAAGGACTGTTTGGACTCCTAAGAGAAATTAATGTATTTAAGGACAGTGTTGTAATCATAATAATGACACAACAGGGGTTTCTGGCTTGTTTTGCATGGAAATAAATTATTTAATTTGTCTTAATGCCAAAATAGAACATTGGGTCAAAGCACTGGCATCCCCAGTGGAGGAAGGGCTTTATTTGCTTTCCAAAAAGAGCATGAAAGAACAAGGATGAAGAAAACCTGACAGAACAGTGAGTCTTGTGCAAATTTTGGATCCAGGTATCTCTAGTAGAAAGTGAAATTAAAACATAAGCCTAAGTCTCTTGGAAATGGAACTTGGGTATATACTGATGCCTTTCACTCAGATCAAGATTTTCAAAGGAATACTGCTGGATTTTCCAAATTTTAGAATAGAATAGAATAGAATAGAATAGAATAGAATAGAATAGTATATTTCAGTTGAAAGGGGTCATCTATTAACTTCAGTCTCCCTCATTCCCAGCATTTTTCCTAACATTTCACCAATTTCAAACACAGCTGTCACAAAAAAAAAAAACACATTGCTAAGCTTGTATTTTCATGGTGCACATTCATGTCCATTCCTACCAGCTATGTCTGCTGCTCTGTCAGACCAATCTATTGACTACCGCGATGTGAAGGGCTGTGTGCAGGAGCAGCCTTTCCTTCTGGTCCTTTAGAAAAGCACACAGAATCTTTGCAGGTTTTTTCCTTAAAGAGATCATTTGGGTGGAATCTACCCTCCTGAATTCTTTCTGAAATTACTCCATTTCCTCATTTTATTTCACACAGAAGACAGGATGTGGATTTCTGTCTCACCTCTACTCATCTCCCCCCCACTATTTTTTTATGGGAAAAAAAAACTCTCCAAGGGGAAGCTAAACTCCTAATTGCCTTTGTAAATCAAAACTCAGCAACTCCTTGTGCAGATTTCACTCATCACATCAGAGATATCTGCAATAATTTCTACAGATATGCTCATCACATTCGCCTTCGTTCATAATCAGTTCGAGAGGAGAAGACAATCACAGGTGTGATTCACCTGACAGCTCTTTTAAGATGAGATAAACCATACCTTGGACTGCACTAATTTAATTGAGCAGGGAATGGAGGGTCACTGGGTCGGGTGCAGGTTTACAGGGCAGATGCCATCTTCTTTCATGAATTCACCAGTGTATAGGGACATAAACATCGAACTATGGCTATTTATGCAGCTGAGCAGGAAAGCACTACAGGTTGCACACTGGACCTAAACTACTTGCCTACACAAATCAATGTCAGAAATGGAAGAAGAAATTAGTCATGTCCCCTGATCACTATATTTCTCTTTCACCCTTGCCATGGTGCTGAATGCAGGTGAAATGGTTTCCCACGCAGCGATACCTACCCAGTATCATCAAAGTGAAGTCTCAGCACTGCCCAGACAGTGACACAAATTGTTGGGGTACCTGTAGAAGGTAAGATGGTGATATCATTAAAAGTCTAGACACATTTAGTATTCAGCAATGAGCACTTTTTGCAACCTCTCCACTGAGGTTTTATTTCCTAATAGCGTTCATGCACGAAAAAATGCAATTCATTACGTTAATTCAGAGCTCTAGAAACATCTGTCTCAGTCAGAGGATGGGTTAGTCTTGGTGCGTTTGCCAAAGCAAAACTGCTAACAGGAAAGAATGATGTTTCAGGTTATCATTGCTAAAAGATATTGTACTGCGTCTTGTTACATGAACATTAAAACAGGCTGTACAAAATAAAAACAGTGATATCAGCTTCTGTGTCTAGAGCTACTGTAATTATGCAATAATTGGAGAGTGGCAGATGTTGAGCTGTAATGGCATTATTGTATTCTTTGTATTCTTATGTGGTTTTATTGTAAATGATTTGCATATATTGTATTTTCTCTGTTATTTGTAAAGAACTGATCTTGCGTTACTTATTTAACCAAAAGAAATCAGTAGAGGATAGTATTCCATTACTCACAGGAACGTTTCATTTTTTTTTTTCATGAAAAAAAATCCAACCCCAGCCTCCCAAAAAGAGAATATTGGGAGCAAGAATTTAATTTCTATTCCAGACATTTTTTTACTCCTCAAAAAATGCATGTAAAATACAAATTAAATAGAAACAGTAAGAATCCACTGACAAACCTGGATTTGTTTTCCTTTCTGACAATACTAAAAGCATGGGATTTCAGTGGAAATATTTTTATAAAACAATGCAGTCCTGCAAGAGAACTCTGGGTAAGTTGGATCTACATTTTATGGCAAATAAAACCTGTGACTAGGAAACTGCCTACATCTACTTTTCTTACACCACTGGAAAGATAAAGTGCTAAAAAGCAAACAAGGACCTTGATAACCTCAGCTTGCAGCGGTGAATGTGACTGTCATAAGTTGACAGGAACAATTATGTTTCATACATTTTGCAAGGCTGTGTTGATGTCACATTAATTAGTCATTCAACTGAATCCACTTAAGTGAGTCTTTGTCAAATCTCATATTCCTGCTATTAGAAATAAAAATATCCCTGTTAGACCTCGATGACTGATGCAGCCCTCCTCCTTTAAAAAAGCATACAAAGAAACATCTGAAAGGAAAATGATAAAAAGAAATAAAATGACAGGCTTTGGGGAAAAGAAATCATGCATATTTAATTTAAATTGAAGTCTGCTTTTCTCACATGAGAGTACCTAGAAAACATTGACATCTTTGTGCACTTAACAGATGCACAAATATAAAAATAATCTTTAAATATCAATCATGGGTATGACATGCTATCTAGTTTGCACTGATTTGCACTATATTAATTTGATGATATGAATAGTGTTCCAAGTCTGAAACATGAGCAGAAAGGCAGAATTAGACTAAATGTGTCATAAAGATATAGTTCAAAAATCACGTTTCAGATCAACTTAGAGTTTTGAACCATCTGCTCTATGAATGTTCATATACTCACATTACTTTTCTTTACATCAGAAGATATATATATATATCTTCATCATCTTCTTTTCAACTTCTCAGTAACATTAGAAAACAGACAAGCCTCAAAGGCTGAGAAGAGAACTATTCTTGCTGACTGTATTTCTGCCCTGAGAAAGGAGTAGGCATTAGGAGAGTTGTCAAGAAGACAGCAGTCTATCTGGAGAGCTTACCAGCATATTGCATATTTAAGAGGAAAAAAATTGTCTGGCTCGACACAGTCATATGTAGTTCTCATTAATCAAATGAGGACTCTGATGTGCTCAGCACATTTAAAGAAAGAGATAAACATCCAGATGCTGCAAAACGCTGAGCTCTTGCTTAATGCTGCTTCAATGCAACTCCTTCCCCATCGNGTCAGGTAGATATTATTTACGATATTCAACTCAAGGGCAAATATTTTGAGGTTTTGTTACAGAATGAATCCATCTGAATAGCTCTTTTATCACAGAGACTGATTTTCTTAAAAAAATTATTAGTTAATATGCCGTGTTGCAATATTCTCATATTCAGACAAACCTATAGATATGAAATCTGTGCAAATTTACTTAAAGGAACCCAACCTCTGGTTTGTGTTCAGATTGCAAAGATTTGCACGTTGTTTTCTTTCATAATTTTCACATTTTCATGTACATAACCCCCAAGCTGTCTTTGAAAACAACCTTATATCTCAGCTATAATGTGATTATATGTCTGGGGATAGTACAAGGGGAACTTTGAACATCCTTTTCCAATAGTTTATTTTCCAATAGCCATCCTTTTCTAATAACCTTTACATGCCATAGGTTATTTCTCATCACTTGTTCTCTTCTTCTCTCTACCATTGTTCCTATTGTAGGGAGTCTTTGCCAGGAGATGAGGATCTTTGTGTATATACAGCTGCCTCAGCAGGGGAAAAAACAAAACCAGCTGTGGATTATTTGAAAGTTCAGGTTACATGAGGAGGGTTTTTCAAAGGAGAATAGTTTAAGACATGGGGTTTGTATACAGACTTTACACATAAATATACAGAAATATTTCCAGATTATTTTAGAAGTATATTCAAGTATAAAAAATGAGTTTAACCTTCTTAAGTTACATTTAAAATTAATGTATTCTTCTGCATTCTTCATCTGACTTCTGCACAAAAATGTCAGCAAAGAACTGTTTGAATTAACATATTGCAGGAATCAATTTATCTCCAGAAGTCCAGAAAGAAAAATAATTACACTGATTATCATCGTACAACTGGCCTTTCTGAAACAAATCTTGTTTCTTCCCATTATAAGTTTCCATTTCCCATCCAGGTGGGAAGAGCATATCTGGATAGCCTTTGGATACATTTTCAATTTAGCTATTATCTGGAAGAAAGGCACAAATAAAGTCTTAGAAAATGGACTAGACTTAGCATTGCAGATTTGATTAAGCTGAAGAACTTGGCATTAAGATTGTGTCTTGTAGAAGGCAATTCTCAGTTGTGGACTACATCTCTGCAAGAGAAGCAGTGTCCTCCATATTTCAGTTCAACTCTATTCAGACAAAAAAGCACAACATGGTTCGGTCTGCAGTGGTACTTCTATACAGACTAAAACGATACTTCGAAACTGTGTGTGAAAATATTAGATGATTCGTGGAGTCATCTTACATACTGAGACACATTTGAGATAAGAAATGTCACATACCCCAGCCAATAATAGTATACCAGTAGAAGTATCTCCTCTCTGGGAAAAAGGTTTCTACCAATAAAGTGAAAAGGTACAATCCCTCAATGAAAAGCCAGAAGTAGTTGGACATGACACAGTAGTGAAAAAACACCATCACTGCTTTGCATTCCACCTGCAAAGAATCAAGAAAAACAAAATTATTTCCATGTTGTTTCCACCTAACAGATAGAGAAAATGCTTTTAACCTCTCCAAATCTCTTAGTGGAAAGGAACACAGCTGGAAATGGTATTATATACTTTTAATAGCAAAGTTTTAAAAGCATGAGAAGAATTTGAGGTGCCACTCAGAGAGCGAAGCTTGAAAGGACAGGTAGCCAATTTTACCAGTGGGACATGGTCGACAAGCATCTGCAGACAGCTTGAGAATGTCTGTATTAACGTCTTGTATTAGTGGGAGTTCACATCGTCAATGGGCACTAATTGCTAGATTTAAGCCCCCTTCCAGAGATTAAGTGCAGAGAAGAAAAGAATCCAGTTGTGTATTGAGAAACTTAAGGAAGGATGTGAAATGGCAGGACGATTGTGGAAAGCCCTGAGAGTCGGATCAGAAAGGAGGCACCCTCCCGTGTGCAGCTGAGAATTGTACTTCCTTGCCATTTGCGGGTGTTGTCACTCAGGGACAGAAAATGAAAGTAAGTGTAAGTGTAAAAAAAACCAGAGTCATTTACTGCAAAAAAAACAACAGAAGCTTTCATTCACTTAGTGGGGTGAAAAGTAGAGGACAAAAGAAAAAAGAAAAAAAAAAAGAAGGAACTGGGGTTGTTTAGCCTGGAGAAAAGGAGGCTGAGGGGAGACCTTATTGCTCTCTACAGCTACCTGAAAGGAGGTGTAGGTCTCTTTTCCAGGTACAAGTGATAGGATGAGAGGAAACGGCCTCAACTTGCACCACAGGAGGTTTAGATTGGATATTAGGAATAAATTCTTCACCAAAAGGGTTGTCAATCACTGGAACAGGCTGCCCAGAGAAGTGGTTGAGTCACCATCCCTGGAGGTATTTGAAAGACATGTAGATGAGGTGCTTAGGGACATGGTTTAGTGGTGGCCTTGGCAGTGTTAAGTTTGCAGTTGGACTTAATGATCTTAAGGGTCTTTTCCAACCTAAATGATTCTATGATTATATGATAAAAGGCTTAGGTGGAAATAAAGCTCTACCCTGTCTCTGTGAGAGAAGGACATACTTGTCTTTCCAGTGTGGCATCCCAGTGAGNTTCAATGCAACTCCTTCCCCATCAGAGCAGAGCTGAGGGGCTGGTTTTGCCCTACATGACTTGCAGCCAGAGTCTGGCAGTGCTTCTATTCTTGCAAAGTGCCAATTGCTCCTACCAGGTCAGGGGAGCTACTATTCATGTTGAAATATGCAGGAGCTGAGAAAATATTGTATTTAGAAACCAAACCAAAACCAAAACCATCCACATTTGGAGATTCTCTTGATGTTATTAATGGATAGTATTGATACTGCTTTGAATATGAAGTGATATATTTATATATATATATATATATANNNNGTGATATATATATATATATATATATATATATATATATATATAAAAACTGGTCAGGTAGATATTATTTACGATATTCAACTCAAGGGCAAATATTTTGAGGTTTTGTTACAGAATGAATCCATCTGAATAGCTCTTTTATCACAGAGACTGATTTTCTTAAAAAAATTATTAGTTAATATGCCGTGTTGCAATATTCTCATATTCAGACAAACCTATAGATATGAAATCTGTGCAAATTTACTTAAAGGAACCCAACCTCTGGTTTGTGTTCAGATTGCAAAGATTTGCACGTTGTTTTCTTTCATAATTTTCACATTTTCATGTACATAACCCCCAAGCTGTCTTTGAAAACAACCTTATATCTCAGCTATAATGTGATTATATGTCTGGGGATAGTACAAGGGGAACTTTGAACATCCTTTTCCAATAGTTTATTTTCCAATAGCCATCCTTTTCTAATAACCTTTACATGCCATAGGTTATTTCTCATCACTTGTTCTCTTCTTCTCTCTACCATTGTTCCTATTGTAGGGAGTCTTTGCCAGGAGATGAGGATCTTTGTGTATATACAGCTGCCTCAGCAGGGGAAAAAACAAAACCAGCTGTGGATTATTTGAAAGTTCAGGTTACATGAGGAGGGTTTTTCAAAGGAGAATAGTTTAAGACATGGGGTTTGTATACAGACTTTACACATAAATATACAGAAATATTTCCAGATTATTTTAGAAGTATATTCAAGTATAAAAAATGAGTTTAACCTTCTTAAGTTACATTTAAAATTAATGTATTCTTCTGCATTCTTCATCTGACTTCTGCACAAAAATGTCAGCAAAGAACTGTTTGAATTAACATATTGCAGGAATCAATTTATCTCCAGAAGTCCAGAAAGAAAAATAATTACACTGATTATCATCGTACAACTGGCCTTTCTGAAACAAATCTTGTTTCTTCCCATTATAAGTTTCCATTTCCCATCCAGGTGGGAAGAGCATATCTGGATAGCCTTTGGATACATTTTCAATTTAGCTATTATCTGGAAGAAAGGCACAAATAAAGTCTTAGAAAATGGACTAGACTTAGCATTGCAGATTTGATTAAGCTGAAGAACTTGGCATTAAGATTGTGTCTTGTAGAAGGCAATTCTCAGTTGTGGACTACATCTCTGCAAGAGAAGCAGTGTCCTCCATATTTCAGTTCAACTCTATTCAGACAAAAAAGCACAACGTGGTTCGGTCTGCAGTGGTACTTCTATACAGACTAAAACGATACTTCGAAACTGTGTGTGAAAATATTAGATGATTCGTGGAGTCATCTTACATACTGAGACACATTTGAGATAAGAAATGTCACATACCCCAGCCAATAATAGTATACCAGTAGAAGTATCTCCTCTCTGGGAAAAAGGTTTCTACCAATAAAGTGAAAAGGTACAATCCCTCAATGAAAAGCCAGAAGTAGTTGGACATGACACAGTAGTGAAAAAACACCATCACTGCTTTGCATTCCACCTGCAAAGAATCAAGAAAAACAAAGTTATTTCCATGTTGTTTCCACCTAACAGATAGAGAAAATGCTTTTAACCTCTCCAAATCTCTTAGTGGAAAGGAACACAGCTGGAAATGGTATTATATACTTTTAATAGCAAAGTTTTAAAAGCATGAGAAGAATTTGAGGTGCCACTCAGAGAGCGAAGCTTGAAAGGACAGGTAGCCAATTTTACCAGTGGGACATGGTCGACAAGCATCTGCAGACAGCTTGAGAATGTCTGTATTAACGTCTTGTATTAGTGGGAGTTCACATCGTCAATGGGCACTAATTGCTAGATTTAAGCCCCCTTCCAGAGATTAAGTGCAGAGAAGAAAAGAATCCAGTTGTGTATTGAGAAACTTAAGGAAGGATGTGAAATGGCAGGACGATTGTGGAAAGCCCTGAGAGTCGGATCAGAAAGGAGGCACCCTCCCGTGTGCAGCTGAGAATTGTACTTCCTTGCCATTTGCGGGTGTTGTCACTCAGGGACAGAAAATGAAAGTAAGTGTAAGTGTAAAAAAACCAGAGTCATTTACTGTAAAAAAAACAATAGAAGTTTTCATTCACTTAGTGGGGTGAAAAGTAGAGGACAAAAGAAAAAAGAAAAAAAAAAAAAAGGAGGAACTGGGGTTGTTTAGCCTGGAGAAGAGGAGGCTGAGGGGAGACCTTATTGCTCTCTACAGCTACCTGAAAGGAGCTGTAGGTCTCTTTTCCAGGTACAAGTGATAGGATGAGAGGAAACGGCCTCAACTTGCACCACAGGAGGTTTAGATTGGATATTAGGAATAAATTCTTCACCAAAAGGGTTGTCAATCACTGGAACAGGCTGCCCAGGGAAGTGGTTGAGTCACCATCCCTGGAGGTATTTGAAAGACCTGTAGATGTGGTACTTAGGGACATGGTTTAGTGGTGGACTTGGCAATGTTAAGTTCGCAGTTGGACTCAATGATCTTAAGGGTCTTTTCCAACCTAAATGATTCTATGATTATATGATAAAAGGCTTAGGTGGAAATAAAGCTCTACCCTGTCTCTGTGAGAGAAGGACATACTTGTCTTTCCAGTGTGGCATCCCAGTGAGACATCATTAGTCCTACAAAAGTAGGACTTTTCAACAAAACAGAGTAGAATCAATGTATAAACTGGAAGGTCTTGCCTGGGGCAGTGTGAGGCTGACAATTTTGGTTCCCACTTGCACCCTATCCTCTGGGAAAAACCTACAACCAACATGTTCAAATCATCAGATCTTGAGTTTCTTCGCAGAAGCTCTACCAGGGCTGAAGATCTGGGCATTAAATGGCTGATTTTAATGTGTTTTATGTTTCAAGTGTTTCAAAACAAAGAGGCAGATGCCACTATTAGAAGAGTGGTTTGAACAAACTACAGATCTAACATGGCTTCAGAATTAAAAGCAAAAACTAGTTTCAATGACAAAGATAAGGCTGACTAAGAAACTACACACCTGCATTTTCCTTGTGGAAGTGACTCATAGGGAATTTAGCTCATGTCTGGATGGATAAAGGAGCTCTCAGTTTGGGAACGGAATGTAATTCCATCATAATTATACCCAGTGAGCTTTTTTATCAAATCAAATACTAACCTTAAATGTGAAAAGAGTTGGGATTTACATGTAATATATAGAAAGGTGCATTTGTGAACGAGACTGCTTTCCATGAAACCAGACACTTCTGAGACAAACATGTGGCTAATACTCGTGATTTTTTGAGAGTGTGATGGCCAGGGGTATTTTCTAGGTCTGAACGGTCACTCTCTTTACATGTGACTCTGCCTGGCATCCAGAAGAAATAAAGCTCTGGAGAAAAAACAGACCTTCAGATGAAGGAAATTGCTTGTGTCTGCTCTCATCCCACCTATCACTAGGCAGATCTGTAAAGAGGAGAAACGACCTGAGTCAAGTCTGTGAACTGGGAGGGAATTTTACCACCTGTTACCTTCTCTCCCAATAGCTTCTCAGCCCATGGTACTCAACAGATTGCTGCCTGCCGCACTATTTTTTGTTATCTCATGCTGAAAAAAAATTAAGAAATAGACTTTGGCTTTGATTTTACTTACTGTTGAGATAAAACAGTGGTTGCCATCCTGTTCAGCATAAAGAACACCATCTTTAATGAATACAGATATTGCACGTAGGATGAATGAAACAAAGAGGTTCATATGGATAAAATTTCGAGTGCAGTGAAGCTTCCTAGAGAGGAAAGAGCAAGGGAGAGGAAAAGAAGAAAAAGAAAATCAAATAATACTTTTCTTTTGTGGAAATAGCACACTAGGGCTATCTGCACACATGGCCAGAGCTCCTAGCACTTGGGTGATAAGAGCAGCAAGATCTGAAAGTCAAGAGTGTGGATAATACCGAGCCTAAACCTGGCCAAGAGGAGGATTTGAGGATTTTCTTGTAGAAGCATGCAGGGTAGCATAAAATAGACCCAGTCCAGTGCAGCTTGTGCAGTTGCATCTACAGTCTTCTGAAACATGACTACTGGGGTGTGTTCAAGCTGGGGTAACAACTCTGTTAAAGGCTTGTCTCCCTCTTATTCTACATCTGGTAAGATAAAAGCTTAAACATTGTTTTGGGCTGATAATTTCCAGTCTCTTTCCTCCAGCGACTGAACAGTTCACTGCTCATGTCCTGACTCACCTGAAACGACACAGGATAACCATGGCGGTGGTCAGGGAAACAAGAGAAGTGCTGTATCCCACCGTGTACAGAGCCTTCACAGATAGGTAGTAGTAATCCTTGGGGGGAAAACAACACACGGTTAAATGGTTCATCTACACTCACGTCTTCTTTACCCTGTCAATGTGCAGGGGGAACCATAGGCAGGATTTGTTTCTTGAACAGCCTGCTTGTTTCCTCCTCTTGGTACCCCTGAGATCTCACTGTTTTTTGGACACTGCTTTATGTTTGGCATACCCTTGGGCCCGCACACCGTCAAGTTTTGTCAGTGAGCTAGCAAAGGCTGTCTGTATTTATTTGACCACTGTGCATATATCTGCAGCAAAAAAGCAGTTGGCTAAGGGATTCTTTAGTCAATAAGGGAAGAATGGGGACTAACCCATGCTTCTAGAAGTTACAAGCTGAATCAATTGTAAACATTCATATTCTGGAAATAGTCAGTGCTGGGCTAGAAAGGATTTAAATCTTGCTTCTTACATTTTTATGCTCATAAATATCTGATTATTTCATTCGAATCACCATCAAATCAGAACATGACCAGAGGCTGGACAAAAAAGCAGCCTGCTGCTCCCTCCTGTTCATTTGTTTTTAATTATGAGATTAATTCCCACCTGGTTATCAGACTCTGTTTCATTTTCATCAAAGCCGCAGGCATCATAATAATGAGGAAAAGGTTCAGACCAGCCATCTTCAGTGCAATTTCTGCTGATGTCCCCTATAACAAACACAGCTGGGAATGTGACATTGCTGAAGCAAACCCCAGGACATACCCTCCCTCCCCTTGGTACATGTCTAAAGAAAACCCCACAGCACCACCGGGGCGATTATTTATCTGGCCACCCATAGAAGACTTTAATGGCATCTTGAAAGTTTAATGACATCTTTAATGACAATAGGCACCTCTGGATGTCCACTACTACAGCTGGTCACCAGAGAGCAAAAAAGATTTAACCACTATAGTCAGTGCCTCCAGGCCACCAAAGATCTTGTTCCCAAGTGGGTACCTCAACCAGGGGTCAGCTAAATATCAGCTCCTCTCCATTGACTCTGAAAGGTATCTAGGGAATATAGCTTTGATGTGGACATCTGCACTTCAGATGGCTAAAGGTTAGGTCCAGCACTTAAATACAGGTAGGCAGTTTGTGCTATTTAAGATGATCTGTATCTGAGGCATCTGCATGGGACTGGAAAGAAAACACAAGGCTAACATAATTTTCCGGAGCAGCTGCTGGAAGCCAGGCAGGATACTGTAAGATACGTAAAATAGCCACTCTATGGCTCTGGTGAGCTCTATGGCTCTGTCACTCTACGGCAGCTGGATTGTTCTCCTACAGTCAGATAACATATATCCCACTCAGTTATCTTCAAGGCTTTAGATTTCCTAGGCTCTGATCTGAGAGTGACTTTGTGAGAAGGGTCTGTAAGAAAACAGAGGAAAGGTGGAGTGGAAATTTCTTCCCTGGTTCTGTATGCATAGCAATGTGTTCATTTACATCTCCCGATGCCCAGTGGGATGGCAAGGTTAGGTTAGCGGTTGGACTTGATGATCTTAAAGGTCTTTTCCAACCAAGATGATTCTATGATTCTATGATTCGGTTAACAACTTCAAACCTGTTTCAGAGCTTCTCACATTCCCCTGCCTATTATTTGTTCCAATCTCAGTTTATAACCTTACTCTAAAGCAAGTGTTTGCAAGGAGACTCAAAACTGGCTCAGAGAAAAGCTCTTTCTCTTTTTCTCTCTTTTCACCTTGTTTGGTTAATCTCATATATCAGGCCTAGCTCCTAAATCGCTTTCACTGACACGATCAAAAGGCCTACAACTTTATTGGGGGTAGAAGAGGAAAGTGTCTCTTGACGCTGTGTTACCGAGGCTGCCGAAGGTGGGCTGCCCCCGTCTTGCTCTTTTTAAGCACCATTACTCTTGCCAGAGCTCAATGACCTGGTTGAAAAATTACAGCTGTGCTGCTGGCTGCACTTATTCCTCTCTAGCATAACAGCATTGTTTCCATTTATTGAACTATTACAAGTTTTAGAGTTTGAGCTGTACCTTGACCAAAATTGATGGAAATTTACAAAGTTGTTGGGTTTGGGGTGTTTTGGTGGGGTTTTTTTGGGGGGGTTGGGTTTTTGTTTTTTTTTTTCTTTTTTTGTATGTTTTGAGGTTTTTTTTTTTGTTATTGTTATTATTTTTTATTAAGGTTGTGCTGCTTCGCATTCTTACAGCAGATTATTGAAGCAGTTAATAACACCAGCAGTGACCTTATTTTAGAGAATCTCTGTGCCATCCATGCAGCAGAATATATATATTTAATCACAGCATTCATTTAAGAACATTGCATTACTTGGCAAATTTTAGTAAATTGCTCCTGCACATTCATCCCCAGTTTTCTATGGAAAATAACCACTGAATCATGTTGTTGACTTTCCTTGACACCATTTAGTAATTACTGTTAAGCAGGTAGATATAATTTATAACAACATACTTGCTAGATTGCAAGGTTCAATAGTGGAGGAATAAATTTTCATAATACTGCTAAAACTAATGCACCAGAAAATGTGTCACCATAATTAGAACTGATTAGAAAATAATACCTAAATGGCAGGAGAAAAAGCTTGGAGCTTCCTTTTTAACAGAGTTAAAATAAAAGGAGAAACATTTCATGGTTCTGTTTCTTACCTAGGGGAGACTGGGCTGTGCTTTCCAGCAGGTCATAATCACCTATAAAAGTGGAAATTTGGTATGAAATTGTTTCAATTGTGTTTTCTATTAGGACCCAAACTGGTCTCTGAGGAAATCAGTGAATAGAATCCAATTGATTTTTATTTGTTTGGATCAGGCCCAAAGGCAATAAATACTTGATTCTGTCTTTTCAGGAAGTAAACACAGTTTTACTTGTGAGTTTAAATCAAAGCTGAACCTGTAAAATTAAAAAAATGCTACTGCAAGCAGTGAGCACATAGCTAAAAACACATACAATCAAATTAGGACCAATTTTATTATAAAAATGTAAAAGTCAGTTATTATCTTTTTGGAAGTTTACATTTATAATCCATAGATATTTAAGAATGGTCAGTTTTCACAGAATTAATGAAATACTATTTTTCATCCGTCAATGACAAAGAGCAATAACTAATCTGTTTTCAGTAAGACAGTTTAATTTTATGGTTTTAAGGTTAGATTACATCATTTTCTAGAAACTTATCAGATTCATACTTTCACTTTTTATTACAGTGTTAAGGTGAACACCATGTATTCATTATCATAATAGTTGTTACACAACTTTTCAATAATCTGACATTATCATGTGCTTTACTTCAAACTTTTGAGAACAGAGGTGCATAGGAGGTAGTGAACACAACTGGTTCTTACCTGCGTGGGTTTGCCCCAAGTTATCTACTTCCCAACCTGAAATTAGAAGAATAAAAATAATTAATTTGATCTCGATAATAGCGTGCTTCCCATAAGAGTGGTGGATGTAGCAGTGCCCGAGAAGAGCTGCAAGAAAATTGTGTTTAAATCTTTTTTTGAAGATGAGTACCGTATACTTATGGGCAGAAAGTGCTTTTCAGAAGATGGCTGGTTGCATTGTATTGTTAAATCATTGGTCATGGAGTTTCATCAGACTGTAGGAAGGATGTGAAAAAGAGATGAGGGAGCTTTTTGGTGGGTTACTTTTTTCTTTTTTTCTTTTTTTCTTTTTTCTTTTTTCCTTTTTTTTTTTTTTTTTTTAAGGGGAAACTTGATTTTGAATCAACCTCATTTGTGTGTCTGTCTGCATAGGTGAGAAAACAAAGCNGGAAATAAGAAAGACCTACACATTTCCAAAATATTGGGCCAAAATCTACACTGATTTGTATACAAAAAAATACAAAATGTTACAATGGGAAATCATAAAAGTTTGGTGTTGCATTATCTTTTTTTTCCTTTTCCTTTCTTTTGTCATTCCAAAATAAAATGTTGGGATTATCTGAAACCGATCTCCCGCCCACCCTACTAAATTCTTAGCCCGAATTGCACTGAAGTCAGAATTTCCTAAATCCTCAGTGGATTTTGGCTCAAGCTGGGTGTTGGGGGATGCACAAAGAGGAGCTGCCGTAAGCCACCGAGTGGTGCTGCTGCATCGTGCACGGAGAGACGCAGAGGAGCCTGACAAAGCTGACTGCAAACAGCTCTGCCAGTGGCCCACCGACCAGTGAAAAAATGTTTCCAACGTTTAATTGACCAATAAAGCAGGTTAAATGTATAGATTAGTTTAGTTCTCTATCCCCTGCAGTAACCCCAAGGGTTTCAGGTTGTTCTTCTTTCAACCTGAAAGTGTGGTCATATTTTAACCAGGGATTGGAAAAGGTATTCACCAACTTGTACAAGAGTGTTTTTATTAAAAGTGAAATCCAAAGATTGATTTTGATCTTATGGGAAAGGAGAAAGACAACATCTAAGGAAAAAAAAAAATAGTAGAGTCATTTCAGCACAGCATAAAATGCATTTTATATTTTGTATTTTTTTTCAAATTCCTTATCATGTAATAATTTTAAATGAAGTGATTTTTCTCTCTCCTCTAAAATAAATCAGATGTGCTTTTTGATCTTCTAAGACAGAAAACAGAGGATTTAGTGTGAACATCATAGTGGGAGCCTAGAAAACTAAGCTGGAGCATCAGGTAAGCTGTGCTGTGTCTTTGGATGTGTTCAATGTCAAACCTACACATTCAACCCACCGGTTACTCTCGAGGGTTAATCCTGAAAGCCGTGATGAAGACACCCTTGGTGTCCTGGCTTCTCTGCCCAACTCCAGCTGCTTTCAAGATTTCACATATGAGAGTTCTTGGATGTCTGCAAATATTGGGTAGGTGTACTAACTCTGAAGAGAAGTCACCAATGCCTTGAGCAAATATTTTCCAGTGAAGATCATTCAACCTGCTGCATCAGACTAAATTCCCAGATGCTGCAGAAGTGCTATGGCTGTGCTCCAGATTCGGGCAGAGTAACAGGGATGCTTCTGCAGAATATTTTGGACAGACCTATTTCCCTCCTGACCTTACCAAAACCCAAGTTTATTAACAGTGATATAGCTCAGATATAGATGCCTATGTTGCTAAAATGTGAAGTCAGAATACCAACTCTAGAATAGCTTGTGGGATTTTTAACCTGTGGTTTTACCAGGCAGAGGATCAAAGAGCAAGGTATCATTCCTTGACCACTTTTCCTAGGGTCTTTCATAGCCTGCTGCCACTCAAATCAGTAGCTCATAATGGAACTGGTTCCTTACATGAGGTCACTTCTCTCAAAGCCTGGTAGCTTCTTGTCTCACAGAAGTAGGATAAGAAGAAGCTGCAAAAAACTTCCAAAAATCTTTTTGACTCATAAAAATCCAGTTTTAATTTTTCAGTTGTACAATATGGCTTAAATCCTAAAATGCGATATTACAAACTTTCCGGAATTCTTGTTGGAGGAAAACCAGGTGACTGATAAGTGGATTGAAGTCTGATATTCCTGGTATGTTACACTGACTGATCAGAAAAATATCTTTTTTTTAAATTTAAATGATTCAAATTTAGCGATTTTATTCCTATAATATAAAATGTTAGAAATAAAAATTACCATTATTTCACTCTAAATGTAGGTGGCAGTTGGTCACAGTGATGTTAAAACACTAGATTTTAGTTCATTTTGAATTTCATGACATCAGTAGTAACAGTTAAAGCATTATATTAATGTAGGTTTGTAAACTGAAGAGGTGTTTTATATTAATAATTTTATATACTCAAATTATTATTGCATTTGACATGTATTTGGACATTATGAAGGGATTGACATTTTCAACAATGTTAATTTTCTGATTGCTGTAGGAGCAAACTTGCCTTTTATTTTTCTACATCTGAGTCCTTGCTAATGTACTGAAGTAAGTTCCAGCACAACCTTTTACTACACAGGCTTTTAGGCTTGATCCATCAACCTAATTTTCACTAATAAGTTAAGCTATTGGAAAGTCAATTAGATTTACACCGAACGTTATGCCCTGAATTACAACTAAAAGTCAAAGTTCATCTAATGAGTGCAGGATAACATACACACATATATAATTATATTCATGTGCCTGTGTGTGTGTATATATATATATATATATATATATATATATAAAAGCATACGATGAGGGAACATAGAGACACCATCTGGCTTTAAATTCCCGCATGCTGCTGCTGCCCTTCTCTCTGATACCATACGTTGATGTACCCTGCACCAGAATATGGGTCTTGACATGACAGGTAACTGTGCCAATGGCTATGTTTGCTCACATGTATGAGAGTGCGATGGAGTTAATTTGGATTATTTCTGGGCTTAACATTTAATATGTCTACATATATAGGGACAAAGCCTGAGCTTGCATTTGAGTTGGGGTTGTAGGAAGTCCCTCTCATTTTTCAGGCTATTACCCTGAAACTCCATTATTTTTTTTCTTTTTTCTTTTGATTTTTTTTTCCACCTCAGTGCATTTCTGACTCTAGAGAGACCTCAGCAAATTTTCTCTGGTGTCAACGATGCAACGAGCAAAATTGTAGTGCACCTCGCTGCATGGGCTTTCACATGAGTCCACTTGTTGCCTTACTCTTAGGACATAAACAATGAGAAGTTAGTGCATCAGACTTCACTGATGAAGCAGAGAAAGCCCATCAAGATGATTATGCCAAAGGGTAGATTAAATACATTATTCTCCCAGAAATAAAGAATAAATAAAATACGCCTTTAATCTGCATTTTGACTGGAAATCCATTTTTCAGGATTTTAATTCAAGGATTACAGTCATGACTTACATTGACACCTGTGCTCCTCACATGTAGTTAAATAAGAGCACAGCCCAAAATACAGAAAGATGGACCCAACTACAGCTATTAAACAGTGTCTTAGAACATAATTTAAAATCAATAATTACATTAGTCAATAAACTCCTGAGGAAGGTAATGTTATCCTTGACAAAGGATGGTTTATCCAGTATGCTGACAGATAGTATCATTCACTATTTGACCAGACTGAATAGATCTTTTGGAAGGTCTTTTGTCTTTGGGAAGTATTCCCAAAGTTTTAGCTGTTGTTATTAATTAGATGTTATTTGCAGTACTACTTAGAGACCCTAGAGAATGTTCTGTTCCATCAGAACATTAAATTGTCAGTTCTGAAGACCAAATAGAGAAACCAGACAGAGAAAATATTGCTTATTTCGATTTTCTACATGAAGAGGTGAAAGAGAAAAAGAAAAAAAAAGTCAAAGGATATTGCCAATGGCTACCCATAGAGTTAGTGGCAGAGACCCAGACCTTTCATGCCCTTTTCTTGAATATTTGTCAGACTTTCTTCCTTGGTTTTCATTTGCTGAGCCCCAGAAAACATAACTACATCCTCACAATCCTCCAACGGATGAGACATTTGATGCAAGCAATTGTTGCTTCTGATTTAGCATGAGCAGGACCGGCAAAGCTTAAAGCCAAGAAACAGCCTGTGTACAATCAGCCTCGGAGCTCAGTGCAGCCTTTTAGATCATCTCCTTCGTGCCAAATTTGTGCTGGCTGCTTTTGGTGTCAGCTGGCATGGCAACTGCTTTATCTCCCATAGGTTTGTTTGTCTGAGCACAACTTGCATTTAAGCCTTTTGTTCCATCATTTGTCCCTTATTAGTGGCAGAGGAGGGAGGGAATCAAAGGCTTCCATAACTCTTCTGTCCTGAAATGGCTTGCCCACACTTTTCCCTTATTCCTGTTGTTCCCATTTTACTATTATTGGTTGGAGGACAGGTCCATATGGGTAATCCTCCAAAAGGTTGGATTTTGACAGCGTTGAAATCAATGTGCAAAGCTCTCACTGGTTTTACCGCATGTTGAGTCTGTCCCTTCAGAAAGTGCGGAGACCAGGGCAGAGAGACGTTATGGAAAACATTTCCTACAATCACTTCTTATCATGCTGCCCAGCAATGTGGATAATGAGCTGGTTAGGCAGGAATCCGGTATTCTCCTGTTTTATAAAGCACTGATTAGAAGCTTAACATTTAATTTATAAATATGAAATAAATCAGCGAGCTCTCACGCCTGACTCCGCAGCATCCACTACACTCTGTCTTTTTGCTCCCTTCCCTATCGCTGCATGCTGCTCCCATGCACCAGCAATCTGTTCAGCCGGCTGGCAAAGCCGCAGTCGGGAGCAGCAGTCTACTTAGCGGCTTTTCTGGGGCTTTCTCAGCACGGCTACTACATGCACGCTCTACCTGCCGCTTCTAATGCCCTCTGCCCGCCCCTGTATGTGGGCACACACAATCCCACATACACAGTATCCAACCATCCTGGTTCCTTTGCTAGGGCTTTTTTTTTTTGCATTTTTTTTTTTTTTTTTTTTTTTTTTTTTAGGGAAAATGATCCAGAATCAGCTGCTACGTCTTTACAATCTCATTAACAGGCAAGCCAGGCCTTATAGGTTCCTACATCTTTCCCTATGCTAAGTGCTTCCCTCCACTCTTTCCAGGGGTTTTGGTGTCTCCAGCCTCATGCCCTATAGACAATACTTTAAGCTACAGATTGCCAGTCAATAGCTCACTTAGCATTTACCGTACATGGCCGTTCACCTGCTCAAAGGGATTTGTGAGCATAGTGTTTGCACGGAGAGTACAAAATTAAGTGGTATTGTTCACTGCATTTAGAAAACAGGAAAACTGAGGCAGAGGAAAATTAAGGGTGAGATTAGGAAGCCTGGTTCATATTTAGATATTTGCAGAAGAACTGGTGCCTCAGGACAGCTGAGGAACTGATCCTGTGGGGCAAACTCATCCCATCCAGTTTACCCACCTGAAGATAAGTTCACCTGTTTTTTAATTCTCCTCCCATAAAGGGCAATGAGACTGGCACTTCCGGAGGGTGATTTGTTTTAGACTTCTACCACAGGATGAGACAAACCAGTTTCTGCAACATCTTTGTTACCCAGTGGTTTGTGCAAAACATTGCAGTAAAGGCAGCAATGGAACTGATATACAAATCCTTTCTTCCTATATCCCATACTAATTTCAGAGTACATGATTTAATGCCATAGAGACAAGAAGTCTCAGTGAATCATGCCTGGAGATCACAGGAGAATACCAATGAGGTCTCATGTGGAGAACATAAAGGCCATAGCATACAGGGCTGAGTGAAGCAGGACTGATGTACAGATATGATCAACGACATGTAAAGGAGACTATGACTTTCTTCTTCTCTTCCTCTTTCTTATCAAATGGTGTGAAACTAGCAGTGGACTGAGGTCACCATAGCAACTGCTAGGCATCATCTAAACATTATGTATATAGTTCCTATGAGGCTGGCTGTCACAGGAGCATCCTCAGAGTGCAAGATCAGTGTAAATACTATTGAAGGGTCTCCTAGCTCTGAAGAGGGCAGGGTTCATATTTCAGAGAAAAGCAAATGTTTTTCAAACAAGAAACACAGAAAATAAGAAACATTGTCCAATGGAGATTATCAGTTATGAAATAAGTCCCAGAGAAGAAAGCATATTAAATCACTTGCTTAAAGGCAAGAATAAATGTGTGTCCATCACATCTAAAATCTTGCAATCAACTGAAAGTCCTTTCTCAGTGATTTGAGGCAAGAGGAGAGACAAGAATAGAGCAAAGACTGCTAATAAAGGTTGAAGCATCTGCCCATGTTGCACCTACAGTGATACTTCAATGTATTACTTTTGCTTTCCAAGTGTTCTCCAAACTACTTAGCAGCTCTCAGCATGTCCCACCCTTGCATGCATCCCAGAGGAGCATGATTTTTTAATTTTCCAAGACCAAATTAGCTTTCAGAGCATATTGACAAAGGTCTTGAGCTGTGTTACAGGTTTGCGTTGGCCACTGCAGGATGTCATCTTGCAAAGGACCAAGGACTTGATCTTTAGCCAAAATGCTCTTGGTCATGTATGTTTGAGTATCTGAGCCACAAGTCCTACATCCCCATAATTTTGTGGGAAAGGCCATAAAATGCCCTTTTTTTCTGTAAAAATCATCTATGAGGCCTTAAGTACTTAAATGGAAATGTAGATGCAGTTACTAGTCTTTGATGACAATATTTTCCTCCCATTTCCCTCTGCATTGCAGATAGACTTTGTGATGCTGTGACCAAGGCATGCTTAATTATAGCTTGTCCTCCTTGCTTTGGAAAAGCTGAAGTAATCCCATGGCTTTACTGCCTGTGGAAAGCCTAGGGATGAAAGCCAGCAGGAAAGGACTTGTTATCTAGAAAGCACTATTATCTTGGTTATTGGCAAGACTTGCTATTTGCAACATCAACACTTAGTAGGTCTCTTGTACCCCTTGTACATGATTCTTTCTAGGAGTTGTTGAACACTAAGCAACAATAACACATATGCAATCTGCAGACAGCTTTGAAAGCTGTCCAAAACCTTTAGCTGGTATAAACCAGACACCCTTGCACTGAACTTGCTTCTGAATGTTACATAGAATCTCATATACAGTGAAGGATGAAGCTAAGGTATGCACTGAGTCCTGGTTGCTTCAAAGACCAATTAAGCTCTGATGGCTCATTATTACTCCCATGATGGACATGCTATGGGGTGGATCATGTCTGTTTTTCAGAGACTACTCCTTGGTTCCAGGGTTTTTCTTCCCATGGTTTTCATGCAGGATGTTGCAATACCCACCAGGGGTGAGAGATACTTGAATAGAAATCTAGACATTTGCATTGATCTTTGCCTTGCCTATTTGACAGGCAAATGCAATTTCCAATTTCAGTCTGCTGCAATGCTGATCTTAATTTCAGCTAGTAGCAAAGAAATCCTGCATCTTCGGCTTCAGTAGAAAATAAGTGAGCAATCTGCCAGATACTTTCTGTTGTTTAGAACATCCCTGATCTTTAACAGTTACCTTTTCTTTCTGTCTATATAAAAAAATATCAATACATAACCCAAGCTAATAGAAACTGTAACTTGCAAATATTTTTAACAGCTTTCACCTTGGGAAGACAATGACTTTTATTGTCTTTTCACCCAGTTTGGGAGTTACATACCATTTTCACAGTGGTACGTAGTCATCACTTAAAGACTTAATCAGCACTATTTCCCCAGAAACAACACAGAAAGACTTTCCACATATGAACATGTAGTACCACTTCCCCTCTCATTAACTAGTCTCTTGTCATCCTATTCTGTTTGACGAGGGATAACATCTAAACTCAGACAGGAGAAAAAAGCCACAGATGGCTTCCCAAATCCAATTAACCCAGCATTCATAAATCCCATTGTCCACTTATGATATCTCTAGTGCAGTATATATAAGGCTCAGTGTTCTTGTGACAAAGTACTTGACTGTCAGCCAGGGGTTTTGGTGGGAACAGTAATACACGATTTTCAGTTTCTCTTTCTCAGGGACAATAAAGCTTGTTGGCTGGACAGTGAAGTCATATAACTTCCAAGCCAAACTCTTTGGTTCAAAAATGTGAGCATAGGATATAATTCTCTCTTAAACTCTGTAATACCTAGATATATTCTTTATTCTACTAGATTTTAATTAGGATCCCTTAATCATGATAGCAACATAGGATGTGTTTTATGTGTGTTTGGTAAAAATTATGTACATTTTCCTGTTCTTACATCGTAAAGCACGCTTGGTAATAATGCTGTTTCGGGTGTAGCAGGTAGTGTCCTAGACTGAGCACTAGATAAACATTCTGAATTGCTGCAAGATTCAGTAAGACCTAATGATACTTATTATTTGCAGTTGTGACTGAAAGTATTTTCTCAATGTGGAGCATATAGCAATGCTCAGAAACTGCCTGTTATCATTAGTATTAGTTTCTACTGCAAAACAAAGATCTAAAAATATGTTCGTTTCTGATCTGGCTATTGGACTTCTTTCAATGGTCCGTTTGAGGAATGTGTCTTTATAGTTTCCAGAATATCTCAGCTGTGCAGGGCAAAGAAAGTAAAACACAGACTTGGCCTCTGTAGATTTCCACTGTCAGGCAGTTTCACCTCTATGTGGGGAAAAAAAGAAAAAAAGAAAAAAAAAAAGAAAAAAAAAGGGGAGGGGGGGAGAACAAAACAGAGAAAACTTTCCAGCTGGGAGTGAAGATGACTATGTTGGGGCCATCTCTAAGTGTTGTTATATCATACTGAAATGCAACATCACAGCTTGACACACTTTTTTTCTCCTTTGCAAAGACACCTTAGAACATTTTAAATATAGTCCATTCTAGAGTGGTTGTCTCTGGAGTTGGTACTGGGAAGGCACTGGAGAAAGCATAATATGCAACAGTGACAGCATGGAAGTTATAGCTCCCAGTGAAAATAAAATTGTGAATTGATGGATATAGATCAAAGAAATTAATGTTGAAGAGGAAAACAAGTTAATATTTAGGAACCCTCTAGAAGGAAAGCCAGTGTAAATCCTTAACCTACTCCTTTTTAAAAGACTCAGGAGTGTCTTGATTTTTTCATGTGGAGAGATTTTGAAAACAATCTCTTTGTTCACTGTCTGCCTCTGAAAGGAAATGAAAATTTCTGGGGATTTTAGAGGAGTAGAGAGGTGAAATGAAATTTTGCAAGGAAGGGTCACCAACCACACAGCATGGGATTTAACATTAGGCTTTCTGTAAGACGTTGACAGCAGTTCAAATGCTACTGCTTAGTTCAACTGCAGTGAAGGTTAGAGCAGAGTATATTTTCAAAACAGCAACAGCTGGTATTTTTAGCTAAATCCATAAATAATTTTTCAACAAAGGATCTCTCAAGATGACGGTTTAGTTGATTAATTTTTATTTGATAGTCTTTTTTTTTTTTTCCTTTTTTTTCTTCACATTTTACTGCTTATGGAAATCAGACATCCAAGTCAGGGCAGCCACATCCCTTTCTGAAACTCATAAAACAAACTGTCCCTTCTGGTGACTTCATTCATCTCAAGATAAACATTTGAGATAGGTCAGAGATCTTCTGCAGGTACCCATTGCTTTCCACTTACTGAACCAGAATCCATGTGAATAGGTCAGACTTACACACATAACTTTTAGATATCCAAAGCCAAGTAAGAGAACTCCTACCCCCTCTTTAAGATTAACACATCATATGGTTTGCCTGTTGTTGTACAAGCAGCTATACATACAGTTGCTTCAATGCTTCATAGGATAAACTTTTTAAAAATATAATTTAAAGCTATTGCTACTGTTTGTAAAAATCATTTATGGTTGTATAAAATTTTTCCTGTATTGAGAATTAATATGCTACTAATAAATATTATTGTCAGTGCCTATTCTAGTTACATATTCTAGAAACATAGCATCAGCCAGAGGATGCTATAACAATCTATAAAATGTGATTAGCCGTGTCTTAGAAACATTTTAGTTATCTAATAACCCTTTATTTAAGGAACCATCATAATATGCGACTTTTTTCATTAAGCCCTCATTGAAACAAATACATTTGGCTAATTAAAATTAGCAGCAATGATAGTGAAAGCTCATGCTGATTCACCCAGGAGAGTGATTATGGATGTAGACATTTCCACCTTGGGGTCACTAGTGCAAATCCAGCCAGTTCTGTAGAGATTTCAAACTACTCCAGATTAAATGTTTATTTGTTTATCTAATGAATTATGAATCAAGGGCTTCTTGCTACTGAACAGATGTCCAAAACCCCATCAAACCCAGCACTACAAGAGGTAACAGCTGTCACTTTTGTTAGTGATCCTATAAGGAGATAAAGAAAGCAGGACATATGTTTACACTGGACTGACTATTCCTCCCCTAGGCTCATACTGTCACCCTGCTACAGGTTCAAAGGTGAAGCACAGTATGAGAACAGGTCTGGAAGTCCTGGGTAAATAATTTAAAAATATTATTCCACACCTTTATTTTACATAGGTCTAGTTAGAGTAGAGGTTTTCATGTTATATAAATATATTTTTTATTTTTCAAAAATGTATATTATTTTTTGTTAAAAAACAAATAAAGTAGTCTTTCCCATTAACAGGTAACAAGTTAATTAAGTTCTAGAATGGATCGTATTGAGTGAGCCTTGCCTTTGAGGAGGGAGATGGGTTAGATGATTTCTCAAGAGCCCTCCTCACCTTAATTACTTCAGAAACGATAGTGCCATAGAAAAGAAATTCCATCAGTAAAAGTGAAAAGGCACCATATTTGTGCGGGATATAAATAGAAGCATCAGCGACATCCCTTGAAATAAAGAATAGTTAAAAGGTCCATGGCAGAGGTGCGTGGACAGGTTGTGCTGTCGATGTACATGGCACCACTCTCCATAGTATCAAACGAGCAATATCTGAGCATTGTGTCCAAAACGGGAAGGGAAAGAGAGAAAAGTGTGATGTTACGTTACCATGTGTTAGCACACTGTAGCTTAAGGCTATGCAGAGGGTGTAGATTACAAGCCAGTGAAAAGGAGGGGTCCTAATGGAAATTCAGACAGATGCTGTATGAGCAACAGGCTTCCTGCAGTTATAGCAGAAGATAACAATATATGAGCCATCTGCTGATGCACAATAAATAACATAAAAGTGTTTTGCCTGCAGGCTGCAAGTATCACTGATAACTGGATAGTGAAAACTTTCGGTTGGGTGCAAATTCTGTGCAAAGGATGACCAGAATTGTTTTGACCACCATGCTGAATGACAAGTAGTCGATAAAATTTGATTAAATAGTCATGGAGAATTTAAAAACAAACAAACAAACAAACAAACAAACAAACAAACAAAAACGACCAAAAAAACCCCAAAAAAACCTGAAAGAGAGAAGAACATTTCCTTACCCATGCTGGATACAAACCCTACTGGATGCTGATGTGTTTTTTTTCTGTTATCACTAAACATGGATGGCTCAGTAAGTGCCATTGTACCCATTGAGTCAACACTGAACCAATATTACAGAAGTAAAGATTATGTTTAATTATACTGGCTATAATTAAAGCACATAGAATTACAGTAGTAATTATATTTTCATGCTTGATATTTTAAAGAGGGACTTATCTTTCCCTGTTTTAAAAATTAGGTTCCTAGTTTAAGTGAATTGCCCTTAGTACTTGCCGTGTGAAGAGAGGTATCTCCAAGGTACAATTCACCTCATCTCTCTTGAAATAACTTAAATTGCCTTCTGTGGGTCTGTCTCTCTCCACTGACTACAGATGGAGTCTAGAGGACTTGTACAGAGAACACACTGGAGTTTCATATGGGATAATTTAGATGAGGTAATGATCACCCTTAAATTCTTCTCCATTTCACAAGAGCACTGGCACTTGCTTCAATGTCTGGATGAGTTCAGACGGATGTATTTAAAGGTGAGGATTTCAGTGTTCCTGGAGCTGTGTAGGAAACACTGACTCCTACAAATTGTGCTCTGTGTGTGGCAATGCAGAGAAGGTGGATTTTGGACTCAGGGCTGTAAATGAATAATTCATTTGTAAAAAAATGTTTGGGAAAAAGGATCCCAGGGGAAAATGATGAACTTGTTCCTCAATGGAAAGTGCTAATTAAGTGATCTGCAGTAGTCTAGTGGGTTCTGGGAGGAGATGGGCAAAAATGTGTTAATTATCAGCAAAGACTTATTCTTAGCTAACACTGATGGGAGGACTTAGACTCTCTCAATCATTCAGCTGGGAAGATAATTTCATGGAATCATGAGAAAAGAAAAAAAAAACAACAAAAAAAAAGGAATTTCAAAAGAACATCTAATCAAGCCATGTATCTGCTGTGAACAACTTAATAGTTATTACGTCCTGTCCACACTCATTTTTACAGTGGTTGCATTGTATAAGGATTGAAGATGGGGTTTAATAGGGTTTGGGTGGGAACAAGGGCAGAACATCCCCTTTAACAATTAGAGTTGGTGATATTTTCCTTTTCTACACACAAACATCCTTGTTTTCTACAGTACTTTTTCAAACTGAAGCCCAACTCCAGACCATTGTAGAGTTTTTGATTTCCCTTTATACCAAGTAGCTAAGTGAGGTTTTACACTCATGCTGGCCATGGAGCTTTACCAGACAGAGGCAAAGAACAAAGAGAAAATACTTTACCGTCTTCAGAGATGATAAATCTGAACAGTGCAGGACACTTGACAAAGACGATTTCACCTACACTTGCAGGTTTCCAGCATGTAATATTGTCCCACATTCCTGGGCAACCTATAGAAGAGAAGAAGGGATAAAATACATTACTGGTGGGAATGCATTCCTTTCTTCACACTGTCATTGCACTTTATAGTTGGTTCTTTCTTCTATCCATAAAAATGTGCTTGTTTAGAATAATAAACATTATAATTTTATAATAAGTTATCCCTGGAATAAAATAATTTTCATTGATGAGAATAGTATAAAATATGTAGTTGCATGGCACAATAATGACCAGACTCTATGCTGGCAGATGATATTCTTAGTCTCCATTAAATCACTCCAACATATGTCAGAAACAAATTAACCCTTGAGCATGAAATCTACCACTTCTTTTACTATCATTTAGCTATCATTCAGTATTGTTGAATTAAATCTTGAGGCATCTTTGATTTAAATTCTATAAATTTTTGTTGCCTCTAATCCTTGTCAAATGTTGGGTCCTGGCATATTTTGGAATTTGACCCAGAGTGATGACTGGAAACTGAAAAACAGATTCTGCTTCATCCTACAGCCAGTTTTGTGGATATGTGAGGGAAGCTCACTTCTTTCATGTTGTTAATTTTCTTTAAAAAATATTGAGAGTAGAAATATCCTCCATTAGTAAAGAACTGTCATAACTGATGTAGTATCATTCACTCTCTTTACCCCAGTCTTTGGTCTAGAGCATATAAACCCAGTGTCAAAAGGATGAATTCGACCTCTAATGATTTCTTAGAATCATAGAATCGTTTGGGTTGAAAGGGACCTTTCAAGGTCATCTAGTCCAACCCCCCTGCAATGAGAAGGGACAACCTCCAATAGATATGGTTGCTCAGAGCCCCATCCAGTCTGACCTTGAGTATTTCCATGGATGGGGATTTCTTGCATAAGCTAAAGACAGAATCAGGTCTTTAACCACTGTTAGGAGATTAGGCTTCAGGTAACAAGCTTTGAATTGAAAATCTGAGTGATAAGGAATCAAGTTCCTGTTACAAGCATGCAGAAAGAAGAGGTGATGGGATTGTGGATGGGAAGTGTCTTCTCTCAGGATACTGAAAAAATTCAGGTCCCATGTGTTATTGAAATAGAATAAAGGAGCTCACCTCCTGCTTCTTTCTGATCACCATGTCAGAGACATGACAAACTATGACTGGCTTTCAAGAAGTAGCTATCTATGCATGACTCCTGCTGTAATTCTGTAAACCACGATCTTAGCTCACAAACCTAGAAGATATCCAGTGTGCAGAAAAACTCAGAATAATCTCTCAAATTTCCTACTAATGTCTAAAAGAATGACTTAGTGAAGGAATCTCAAATGGGTATAATCTTCTACCTCAGCAGGAAAAGGAAGAAAAACTAAATCTAAATAACTCCACTACTTATTTGCATTTGATGTTGAGATTGAGCACATAATCTTATCAACTGTTAAAAGCCACAAGCTCCATAATTTTCTAAGTGGTTTTCTGTTGATATGCTCTGTCTTTGACAATGTGCCAAGAAAAATAAGATCTTCAGTAAAAGCTGATAATATTTCAAAGTGTCACACTTTTAGCCTGGCACAACTACAGTATAATGAGGTTTGGGTGATCAGCTTGTGAAAACAGTGTGGGCTTTATCAACTTTGGTAATAGCAGCAAATTTTCATCACTGGAGAATCTATACTTACAGGACTAGACTTGGTGTATTTTTTCTGTCATCAGCTTCGGCTGCAGGGAATCAAATCCTATGTTTCTCATAAAAGACAAGCTATATACTACCATAGTAGATAGGGCAGTTCTGAGTGATACAGTGTTTGAACAATTAAGTCAGTCTTAAAAAACACTGTCATGATTTTATAATGATGGCATATTACAAACAGTCGATAATATGTTTGGTTTTGTTTTTTTTTGTTTGTTTGTTTGTTTGTTTGGGTTTTTTTGTTTGTTTGTTTTGGGTTGTTTTTTTTTTTCAAATTAAAGGATGTTGCATCAGATTACACAATACAAATTAATACCTGTATAAAAACCTGATCCTATTAACTAAAAGTCCCTCAGCTTTCCCAGACCCACCAGAATACAATATTACTTCAATAATGCTCAGGAGCTGGAAAAAGGTAATCCTTTACATGCTTTCTCTTTCTTCCATTCCTACCCCAAGTTGTTGCCTTCGCCAGATGAGGATCTCATTGTGTGAGTACTGTGTATCACTAGAATATCTCCAAAAGCCTCAAAGACTGGGGAAAAGTTTTGTGATGCAATCAGCATACTAAAGATGGAAATCAAGATTGCATTATTAGATTTTATTGTCTTTGATAGGTAGTGTTTGTCCGTGCAGTCGGAACTGTATTTACCATGTAAATCTGAAGGAATGTAGTAATAGGTTTATAGTTCACTGATGTATGGCATGGTGTACAAAAGGGAATGTAAATATCCATGGTAATGAGACATTTGCTTACAAGAGGTGTTACAAACAATAAAAGTGGCAAATGAGATCTTCTGAGAACTGCCTGCTAGCCTTGCTTGCTGAAATTAAATGAGTTTCATGGGAAAAGGGAAAGCTTTCTTACTATTACTTCAACATCAGTTGTCCTCCAAACACTGGGATAACAATAGATACTGCAAACCAACCTAGAGAAATGCAAGAAAATCCTCATAGTGCAGAAAAGAAAATGTAGACATGGAATAAAGATTTCATAGCACTGTGTATCAAATTCAGTTATACCGGGTGGCTGTTTTTGTCGTAATACTGTGCAGAGATAAAAAATAGCCCTATTTAAAAAGAAATTATAAGTTCATTGTGCTAGAAAGCACTGATGTGCTGACATTGGAAGAGAGGGATAGAGAAGCAGACAGTCAAGTAATTTGCTGTAGCTACTAAAATAGGTGAGTGGTGGAGATTGGAAAGAATTCACTATCAATAAGGATATTGCCTGATCCTGCCTCAAAAAGCATATTTGAAACAAACAATTTAGAAGAGCAAAGAAAAGGATGACAAAAAAATTAAATGGAAGAAGGCCAGGGTGCACAATCACCTTGCATTTGTAAACCATGATACAGCCAGCAACTCCTGCTGGGTGAAATCTGCCCACGGAAATCAATGTGACTTGAGTGTGAAACTGCACAGGGGGGTTCTCCTCTGGCACTGATGGTATGTTTCCATTGCCATGTGATGGAGGTATTGAAAGAAGTAGCTCAGACACTGCAAGCAGCACGATGCAGCTTCAAGTGGGCAAATTTTCCTGGTTCTTAGGACATTAGATATCAGTAATAACCACAGATAGTTTTCAAGAATAAGATTTTATGTGTGCCAGAGTGAAAAGTGGTGGTCTTGTTAATGGGTGGTCTTGAAAACAAGACACATCAATGTGGAAAGCACAAACTCTGCCTTCCCTTCCCATGTCTGCACTGCAACCTGCAGATTGAAATTCATGTTTACTAAAACCCAATGACAAAGGAAACCATGCGGCCAGAATAGCAGTGGCAAACAGGTCTTCTGTAATTGTTTATGCTCCCTTATCTTCTTTTTCTCCTTTGTCTACGAGTCTCTCGAGAGTCCCAGTTTTGATAGTGGCTAGATATAAAACCAGATTATAGGTAGCCCCATAGTTGAAGTTCACTGAGTTTAAGGAATGGACCTCAGCAGAAATCCACTGCAAATAGAACCTGCTATCTTCCACCAACACGGAGTCACTATGTCACCAGGACTGTGTACAAACTGTTCTTTTTCTATAGATTTATGTCTTATTTTCTCATGGTGCCACTACTGCAGTATCCTCATTTACACTCTCCGTATTTAAATCCTCTTTATAGTATCCACAACATCCTCCAATCTTGTCTCTAGTGCAACATGCCTCCTTGTCATCTCAGCTAATTTTTGGCAAGAGAAGGTGCAAAAGGAGAGATGAGCTTTTTGGATGGCAAGAGCCTGTGTACTAATTCACTGCTAACTTGTTCACTCCTCTTAATAAAGTAGGTAAGTCCCACCTATCCTTCTCTCCATGAAAATAATTATTTTGCCATCTTTCTTATACTCAGGACACCATTTGCACAAAACATAGGAATGTGCAGCTTTGAGACTAGTGCACCTCTGTTAAATGTTGCTAACTTTATTCAGTGGACTCAAATTATTGGGTGAAGAGGAGGGAGTGAAAAGGAATGGCAGGACAATGGACAAAGGGATTTATGGATCCATATACAGACAAAAGGCAATAGACAAGAATTTGCATAAAATTTGTTTCCTTGGGAAATCAAGAAAAAATGTAAATATGCAAAAGTTATACGTCCATATTTTTCATGTATGGAAACAAAGACTTGAGTTGAAAATCCATCCTTTTGGCTTACAGCATTCAGTTTCATTTTTAGCTCCTCTCCTCATTTATTAGTTTAAAATATCGCCTTCAAGGTCATATTGCCTTCAGGAGAGTAATATTGAAGGAAACATAATGTTACAAGCCAGCATATTAAACTGAATTATGCGATGCACAATAACTTTTAAAGGGCATACTACATATAAAGACTTTCAGAGAGAGGTAGAATATAAGATAGGGGCTCTCTGTTCTTTCATAGATCTAGGTAAATACCAAAATAAATAAAGGCTTAAGCAATGCCTGGGTATGGGGCCTAGATTTTCGAAAGTAATTGACATTTGAAATAAAAGTATCTTATAGGAGCTCCTATTACAGAAATGTTCATTCTGTAGGTGTCAGATACAATAGTCTCTTTTGAAAGTCCAAGCCATGAGAGAGTAGAAAAGAAAAATCTACTGAAATTCCAGAGTTATAAAGGCAGAGAAAAAAACACAAAAGGGAATAAAAAACACTAAAGGAAGATATTCTGTGTTGGAAAAGAGAATACCTGATCATGCACGAGGAAAAAAGGTCATGCTTTCCTTAAAATATTTTATATACAAAGCAAGCATGAAAGACTGAGTACAAGGGGAAGCTGAGCAGAGAAAAAGGAAGGTTCTTTTCCTTCCTAGTTCTTCTCCAAATAGATTTTGGAATTACTTGAACAAAGTCCATTTATTCAGCATGTCATCTGGACCAGCTATTACACTAAGAATTTGTTCCTCTACTCAAATTTTACTACTGCTGCACTGAGGTGCACCTTGCATTGTCTAATGTGGTATTCATTCACCTTAACAGCATAGTCTGGAGAAGAGAAGACTGAGAGGGGATCTTATCAATGCTTATAAATATCTAAAGGGTGTATGGATATCTAGAGGATGGTGCCAGACTTTTCTCAGTGGTGCCCAGTGACAGGACAAGGGGCATTGGGCACAAACTGGAACACAGGAAGTTCCATCTGAACATGAGGAAAAACTTCTTCACTGTGAGGGTGCCCGAGCACTGGGACAGGCTGCCCAGAGAGGTTGTGGAGTCTCCTGCTCTGGAGAGATTCAAAACCCACCTGAACACGATCCTGTACAACCTGCTCTGGGTGATCCTGCTTTGGCAGGGGGGTCAGACTAGATGATCTCCAGAGGTCCCTTCCAATACCTACCATTCTGTGATTCTGTGATTAATATATATGTAAATCTGAGCTAAGTTCTTCTATATTTTTTTTACATTGCATGAAGAAAAACAGAAACCTCTGGAGGGAACTGCTAGAGGGTTTCTAAGATAAATTATCCTCTGGAGATGAATACTTTCTCCCACTGATTACAAAAGGCACCAAGAGAAAGCCTAATCTTAGGCTTAAAAGAATTGGAAGTAGAGCAGAGGAATTCGACACAGTGACTCAGTTAGGACCATACGTGAAGAAAAGTAAGCTGTGGTCAAACTTACCAGCAGTTGGCCCACCTTAATATTTTCCATTACCTTTCCCTAGATAATTGCTGCCCCTGGTATAAAGTTATGCAACACTATATTATGACTATTTAGAATCCATTGTTTATGTAATAATAATTATATAAACTATGACAGAATTTTCTACTAGAACGTCATTACCAGTAAAATGAGTGGTTTTATAGGTTGACATTTTCAGAGATATAACTGTACTAAGTGCAGCACTGTTTTCAAAGGACTATTAAAATATCAGCTTAATTTATGAAAAGAACATTGGAAGAAATAGTTGAGATATTTCACTTCTTACATACCAAGTTAATCCTAGATTATATTAAAAACTAGAAGTGAAAGAAACAGAAACAGTGGGTTCTCTTTGATTGGAACAGTGTTTTTTTATAGCATAGCAGCAGAAAAAGATGGGCCGAAGATAGCAGGCTGTAGTTCTCAAAAAATAAAAGGCATATGCTTTGCATTTGCCAAACATAAATTGTATATTTTAGAACTGCGAGCTAGTTTTTTTACCAGAGTTCAACAGAGAGGGTTTCATCTGGTTTCAATGGTCTGCATCACTCAAGTACCTTGGTTCACCTTCTGACCACCTTAGGGGTGAGCCACACAAATTATAAATTAGAACTCTATCCTTATTCCTACTATTTGGTGGGGAAAAAAAGTAGATACAAATACACACACAAGTCACGGTTTGACCGTGATCTGCCTCAGAGGTGAAAAGAGAATGGACATCTGGGTTTTTATGCAAAAATTCAATCATTAGAACTACCCTCCTCAAGAGGGTGGAAGGTTCTTGTCTACGTCTCATGTGCAACACTTACAGCTCAAAAGGAAAGGCTAATACCAAATTATTTTTTTTCCCCTTGAACTTTTTATGCATGGCAAAGATCAGCCTTTAAATTACAGGAGCTGTTATCTATAATTAGAGAGGTAGAAACCTTTTTTCTTCTTTTAAAGCTTTTTAATTCTCTACAATCACAGGATATTTATTCTAAGCTCACATTTATTGCTGTTCTTGCATTGTTACCTGCCAAGAAAATCTCATCCAAGAAAATCTCCAGAATCCTTTAAGTGCTGCCAACCAATTGGCCTTAGGTGAGCTTTGGAGAGTTTTAAAGGGAAACCCATTTAGCAAAAACTTTGGAACATTTTTTAATTATACAGAACAGTAAAAAGCCAATAATCTGGGAAATGGAGATATGGTTGGGTTTTATATTTTAAAAATTTTTCTTTATATATAATAAAAAAGATTGGATTTTCATCTATGAGGAAGTCACCACTTTGTTGCTCTGGAGGCAGAGACACTCTGTGAACTTACTCCAAAAAATTGGGAGATTTTCTTCCAACACTGCTGGATGACAGAATGACACGTACAAACTGCCAGAACCTGAGCCAGTGCCAAGCTTGCCAGCTGCAGATAATCTGGCATCACTCAGGACATGGGTTATGTGAGATGATGGGGTACGGCTGGAGGCAGCCTTGCCTGGCAGCAGCTGGTACCCCTGACTTCTTTTATTGCTGGAGGCAGCAGAAATTACTGTCATCATCCTACCCCACCACCACACCATTCTGACTCACTTCCCTCTGTTCTTAGGACAAGAAGATATCATGCATTTTTCTTTATCAATTCTATCTTCCATTAATCCTCAAAGCTGAGAGAGAGGTGGAAAAGGAGGCTATTCAACCACTGCCTAGAAAGCTTTGCATACTTCACAGTGCTACAAATCTTAATCCTTAAGTGACTGGGTTCAAAGTCATTTCTGAGAAGACCGTAGTAAAAACATTGACTGAAGTTTGCAGAGTTAAGATAGAGACTAAGAATCAGAAAGATGTGTTCCTCTTCCAGAAAGCCTTACCTTCCTCTGTCACATCCTACCCAAATAGATCCTCCCTTCACAGGCACAACCTACCCATAACAAGTGATTGACTAAGGACACCAAGATGGACCACTATCAGCTGCATCCTATCTTTTTGAAGAGTTTCAATTAATAACATTAACTAAGCCTACAGTTGGTTTAGGTCATGGATGAGCTGGTTATAATATATATTTATATATAAATATATAAATAGAAATATAAAACATATAAATAATATTTATATAAATATAAATATAAAAAAATAAATATATAATTATATAAAAATATATTTTTTTTCTCCCACAAGTATTAATGTGCCTTACAGAGAACCCTGGCTTTCAGCTAGAGTTGTAGGTAAGGAATCCTTCCAAGCTGAAAAGTTCATTGCCACTTTTGCCACCCATGGAGAGTAGTGATATTTGGCCAATTATGAGATTTATGGGCCTGTGAAGAAGACAATTGTAAAGATCACTAGGATAACTAGTTGCCATGGATACAGAGAAAGTAGAATTTTTTTCAGCATGTCTTTTTGGTGTTTTGGAGTCTGCATTCCTTTGAAAATGAAGAAAGGGTTTGGTTACATAGAATTGTAGAATCATAGAATTGTTCTGGTTGGAAAAGATCTTTGAGATCCTCAAGTCCAATTGTTAGCACTGCATGGAAGAAGATGAGAATAAAATTTGGTAGCAGGTCTCCTGAGCATTGAGGTTTCCCAGTAAATAAATTCAGGGCTTCAAATCTGTTCTGTCACAAAAGAAAAAAAAAATATGACGTATGTTTTTGATTTGTTAGTTTCTAACTAATCTCACAACAGCATTCAAGTGAGACTAAGATGGGACAAACCCTTGAACTAGTCTCTGGGTATGGGGTTATGCTTCAGTCTTAAAAATATCCCAACATAGTTGAACAGGATTTTCAACTGGACTTAGGCAAAGCCTGAGGTCAACAGTTGCCTCGTCAATAACATTTGTCAGGAATTTTGACTTGTTTGTTAAAGGATAAATAGACCAAAAAACAGACAGACATTAAACAACTGAAAATAGCAGATGACCTCAAGTCTATATGACTGATACTTTCAAGACTTAAATTAAATTCTGTTACACATATATCAACTTCCCTCAGAGGAATTTGCAAAGTATCATTATTTAGGTTTCATGATAGCTCTGTGGAGTAGAATATTGTCTGCTCTTTTTACAGCTGGAAAACAAAACAAAACAAAACAAAACAAAAAAGAAAACAAAACAAAACAAGGGGTGACATTGAAAGCTAAACACTCTCCAGAGCAAGAGTTTTAACAGAGCTCAGAAGCAAGCTGCCCCTTCATACTCAGCCTCCTGTCCTCCCCACTTTCTTGCTTTTCTATTGTTTATAAATTGAGTTATCTCAGTGGAAAAGGCACATCTGTAGTACAAGATAACGTATAACAGGTCTTGGGCCAAATTCATTTCTGATGTAACCACAGTGACGCCAATGTGGATACTCTTGAGAGTCATTTATTCTTTGTTTACTCCTTCAAATCTTCTGAGAATGAGAAATGACTGAATTAAATAACTTAATTTCTTCCAATGTGCAAATTCTATAATCTCTCCTGGAAATTGTTCTAGTGGTGAGTCAAGCAATTCCTTATTAGAGCCCATGGGACCTTATGATCTAGTGGAGGAAAGAAAGGAAATAAATACATTATAAAAAGCCAGTTCATACTTTGTTAAGAGGCATGTTAACACATTGCATTTCATACTCCTGAACAGGAAGACAGAAGCTGCATTTTGTTCAAGCTTTTGGAGTAACTGAAAAAGAAATCTTGAAGCAAAGGCATAATTCAATAACGATGTCAGAGTATAACAAAGCCTGTCTCCTGTTTCATATTGAACTTCTCTGACTCTGCCCGCAATGTATTCAGAGAGTAGAAAAAATAACACTGAAAAATAAATGCAATCCAGCCTCACAAGGATTTGCATACACCTGGGAAATTTTGGTCAGTATGAAAGAGACTAAAGGGAATGATATTACTATTCAGTAAGTTCCCAGCTACTGCATGCCTTCCTGTCAAAAGCAAAGATATGTAAAGATATACATCTTGATTTGGGCAGGTTACAATCTGAAGTCAATGTGAGGGGTATCAATAGATGAAAATGGAGGTAGAGTGCATAATGAAGAAGAACAAAGTAGATGCTTCTGAAGCCTGAAGCATGGAGAACTACCATGACCATTCCATTGGTAATGAACACTGGATGCTTTCTTTTCTTTTTTTTTTTTTTTTTTTTTTTTTTTTTTTTTTTTTTTTTTTTTATTTTTTTTTNTCACTTGGAACCATTTTTTTCAGAGAGAGAGAGACAGAAGGGGAGGAAATAAAATGGTATGCAGAGCAAGTGGAGGCCATATAAATCTAATCCAGGAAAAGTAAATGTACACACACTGCTCACAACGCTGTATTGGGTAAACTACAAAATACAAAATCTCCCAACAGCCTATAGTAAGGTACAAAACCCCAAAACCCATAAACATCATAATGAGATATAGGAAGAGGTTAGAACTATTTCTGATGTCTTAGATACATGAAACATGTTAGATGAAAATTCCCAGAAAACCATAGGAAATGGACACAGGTAGGTCCAGAATTACAGTGGTGGTAATGCAAAATCTGAACCACTAGAGCCATGGTAATTCCCTTTTGCTTGCCTTTAAATCAGATCCTTGGAGAACAAGTATGGTTTCACAGAATCATAGAATCTTAAGGTTGGAAAAGACCTCTAAGATCATCAAGTCCAGCCGTTGACCCAACACCACCATATCTACTAAACCATGTCCCAAAGTGTCATGTCTACACATTTTTTGAACACCTAAACTTTCAACTTCCAGCCATATATAGATATCATCAAACCTCCAGCTCTGCTGGTTTAGTCACTTCCTCCATCAGTGTCATTACAGTAGTCATTGCAGGAAGTGTATTTTGAAAAGAATGGAGGTTTTAAGCATATATGGAAAAAAAGTGTCTGCATATTATCATTTTCCTTTTACTTACTCCTGTAAGTAAGGAGTTAATTCCAACAAAGTCAGTGAGTTTCTCCATGTATAAAGCTGCTCTAAGTTGGAGAGTAATTGTTTTAGAAAATTTAGAGATGGGTTAAAAAAGAAATATGAAAATTAATTAAGTATATTATTCCTTCTCCCTTTCTTCTTACAAGAAAAGGTTAAAGACCTAGCAGGAAGAGAAATTGTTCTGTGGTGTTGCTGACAAATATGTGTGGGCAGGTAATTACACTCCCATCTGAAGTAATAAATAACTACGAACATTTGCATACATATAATCAATATTCTTTTACTGGCAGTATTTATTAGAATATGGAATAATTATGGAAAAACAGAAAATGAGGTTAAAGGAACCTGTGGAGGTGATAAAAATTATTCCCTGCACCCAGACAAAATAAACCATAACTAAAATATCTGTAAAGGAAGTTTGGGAATTCTCATTGTCTGCAATATTCTTATTACCTATACAAAAGTTTAGCAAAGTAACGTTACAGGTCACTATTCTGCACAGTTGAGTTATAAAGGTCTAGAAAATTCTTTATGTCTCAATCATTTGATATTTTTTGTTTTGCAGGGACTGTGACAGCATGAGTGTCACATATAAAGATGGTAACAACTTGCTTTGTGATATTCTGAGAGCAAACAGATGTCATATTACTTCACAGATAGAAAATTAACCCCTACTGTAAAACCCAGTTAGAAGTAAAAGCTATTTATAGGTATATGTATGTCTTAATACAGGTATAGAGTATAGGTATATATTTACATATATCCTCAGATTTCTCTGTCCATAGACTAACTGTTTAGGGTATGTGTAGAAGAAAATGCTCCATTTGTAACCCACGTGAGAAATCTTATTCATGTGAACAGGAACAATCAGCTGTTATAATCATACCATTCAAACTTTTCTTTATCAGTTCTCAATTCAGAAGAATATTGGGAAACAAATCAGGGATGCTGGTATATCCTGTATGAAGACAATTATGAAATAGTTCTATTGACTGGGTGTACTGTGTTTAATTTTGTTCTAGCTTATTCAATTCTGAAAACAATGGGTTCTAAGTAGTTTGCACGTTAGCAGAGAAGGGGAAGAATTTTATTAGTCATTTGGCTGTATGGCCACAAACCTAGAGCAGATTCAAGTACTTTCATGTCTTGAGAACAAAGATGAGGGATGTTCTCAAAATTTATACCACAGTTCTTCAGTGCATTTTAATTAATTGTTTGTTGTCATTACTTCAGTTTGGCTTTGCTCTTGTCATATGGTTTGGGCACACTCTTGTTACACACTCTAATAATTGTTTTTCTCTTCTAAAACATTTCATTGTGTATTGACTTCTATTTCCAGAATTTTTTTTTTTCACACAGGTCCTGGTTAATCACTCAATTATGGTACCTGAAGCTGCTTCCTCACTCATAAATTAAGAATTATTCTAACCTTGCCTTTTGTTTTGGTAGTGATTTCTAGTTGCTTTGTTTCACTGTGCTTGCTTTGATTTGTTTTTCTGTAAAGGAAACAAACCGATGAATTCTAGCAGGTGTGTGAGCATGAAATATATGGCTTGACTATCAAAAAGACAAGCTGCTATGGAAAGTCAGGCATTCAGGAAGTCTGGTATGGCTCTTAGGGTAATCAGAAAGGCAAGGAAAAAGATCAATAAGAGCACCTCCAGGTACTTGTCCGTAAGACTCAATAATTTGCTCTTGAAGGCTGAAAACTGCACCATCTAACTTCAGACATGTGCCTTACCTAGTTGGGCAGAGTTCCCACTTGGTTTACTCAAAAAATTAATTTAGGTGTTTTAATATGCAAACTGAATGTAAAACTCAGTATCTATCAACTGCACAAGGAGTCTTAGGAGACTAGACAGCTAATTCAGCCAATAAATTAGGTGTCTAACACCCAATGATGCCGTTGTTGCCCAAGGAGGCCACTTACCCCTAAATACAGAGCCTGAATAGAGTTCAAGACCTATTGAAAATGCCTGTTGAATTCAGGGGGAGTTGAGGTTGCAGCTGACAGCAGCAGAATTACATCCAGAGAAGAGTGAGAGCTGTTGCGGTGCTGACCTCAGAACCTTTCCACCGCCAGTTGGGTATTTGCTGTTCTTATTTGTTAAAAGGTGTGTTTAGTTTAAGAAATATCAAAATCTTAAAAGTGAGATTTGTTAGTGATCTTTCCAGAAAACATGCTGGTGGCATTGATAAAAATATTATTAGCTGGGAGGTGAGTCTGTTTAGATATTTACATGTGACTTGAGGCTCCAAACTACCCATGTTTAAAGAAGAAGTACCTCTAAACTACATGTTTACAGTATGGTGCAAGAGGCAAGTAATTACTTTTATTCACCTGTAAATCATTTATAAGATGCTATGTATTCATTGAGCTGTCAAAATTATGAGTCTTCATGGCATCCAGGAGCAAAATTCAGAAATGAGGAGAGGAAGAAAGCACTTTTATTTTAACTGAGACCAATCTGAAGTCTGGATGGCAAGTTTTCTAAATTCTATTCCTTTCCAACTGTCTTGCAGGAATAATGCACATATTTGAAAAAAATAAACAAACTCAAAGGCTGGCTTAGAATTTGACTCTAACATTCAACGTTCTTGTAGATATGAAATGAGGAAAAAACAGATCACACATCAATAGGAGAGAAGTTCCTATATCTCAAGTGTCTGAAATTTAAAAAAAAATAAATCTTAAAATATATATCAAAGATTGTCTGAGTGAATCAACTTTTNAGGAGCCTACATGTCCAATTTAAGCAAACATTCTTCTTTCAGCCAGCTAAAATGAGATTAGTTTCACCTTTAGAGTTCAGCGTGATATTGCTGAAGTATTCCTGCACCACAGAATAACCTATTTCTGTGGTGGATTTCATATTAGAAAATGAAATTTCAAGCTGGGGAGCATAATAACAGCACAGGCCAAGTTCATTTTTTTTCTAGTATAGCATGCAAAATTCTTCTCTCTAGAATGAAATATTTCAACAGATTAAGCTATATGACCCCCAAAACAAAACATGAGAAGAGTTCTTCTTTGCTTCATTTCCTGAACAAAAGGCCAGAAAACTGTATGAAATTGAAAGATCATTTCCTTTTTCCATTCCTGTTCCTTCCATTTCATGGAAGGAATCTGGGGAAGGAATTGCACGTTTTCTTTTCCTCCCTTTTGCCAGGAGTGAATTACCATGCACATTCTGAGTCAGCAGTGCTGGCTAGCAGCTCATGGGCAAAGCCAAGGATCTCCCTTTCCCCACCCCCATTCTCCCTCACCCAGAAACTAAAAATATACAGTGAATATTGGACATGTAGTTCCTGCTGCCTTGCTCTTCCAATGATGGAAGAGGCCATGAAGTTCAGCAGATACTTCAGAGCTCTCTCCGCTTTCTAAATCTCTTCAGCATCCTGCAGAGATCAAGATCGGATCCATTGTAATTTCCAACAACAGAAAGGGCATAGCTTCAGTGTCTAATGAAGTAGAATTATAAAGAACTTTGTGGAAAAAAAATAGGGCTTAGTAAGGGCACAGGGAGTTGTTATTTAAGGTGTTATTATGTATGTAAGTTACTTTGCACTTCTGCTTTTGAAGTTAAGTAAAACTGAATTATCTCGTTTTTGCCATGTTGAGATGAGTACATATAGATATTTTTCTACTGCTTAGCAGACAGAATAGTTAATAACTTGTTATAGTACTGTAACTTGCTTATCTGTCTGAAGATGATTTAACTTATTGTTCTTCAGTTTTATTTTGCTGAGGAAAAATCAATGTGGACAATCTGTCAGGAGTCCAAATTATTACACTTATTCAATTGCATATATTATTGAGTAGGCAGTTTCCTGTAATGAAGTTCTTGGCTTAAGTTTGTAAGGTATATTAAGAAGCAGTGGATGTAGCTCAGAATAAGCTGAAACAAGAAATGAAATTGTACATTTGAGCAATTTTAGTCGTTGGCCACTTGTGTTGAGGATATCAGCGCTTGGTGAAGTCTCATAAGAAAAAAACATTTCATGGTAAAGAACAGGCTTAGAAGGCTCTCTTGAGTCTTTGATCTAACAACACTTGATCCACGTCTAGAGCTTTCCAAGTGATCCTTCAATACACACAGATACCAAAAGGAGTTATTCTAAACGTACAAACAGAATGTCAGAATGTTCCTCCAGAAGCCCACACACTGGTGAAAAGGAAATGATTCTTAAAAGTGTGTAGAAAATCTTCCAGTTGAAGTTATTAATGGAAAGCCATTGGAGTTGGTTCTAACCCCTTCTTGTTCCCATCATGTTTATTTTTCTCCCACTAGTGCTCTAAGTACGGGCAACCATTCCCATTAACAAAGCAAGCAGCAACTGGCAAATGTGCTTACCCAGTGGGATTCAACTGACCAATTGCCAACATCTACATTTGAATAGCCTTCTTTTTTTTTTTTGTAATAGGTAGAAATAGGCAAACCTAGAGAATAATGTCTCTCATTTGAAATAGGTCTGATGAGTCATTCCCTAAAAAAGCCAGCTTTTCTCCATTGATAGTGAAGGTAGCTTCGGGACAATAGCAGAGCTAAAAATACCTATGGTATAGAAACCTCAAGTTCCATGAGAACAACTCCATGCTGTCTCTCTGGAAAAAAACAACAACAACAACAACAACAACAACAACAACAACAACAACAACAACAACAACAACAACAAAAACCCCCACACCTCAATATTATTCTGATCTTCATATCAAGGTACAGAAGAATAACCAAGGAAGTTCAAACAATGCCACCTTCATAGCAGGCTCACAAAAATCCATTATATCCCTGAAAAATAAGGTCCAATCAGTTCACTTCCTGGGTTATGCCACTGCTAAGCCTGTTAAATCTACGTCTAATGAGAGACTGAATAAAGGATTGGACAGAAACCAGGTAAAAATGGAAGGACACTATATGATGCTTGATGACTGTCATTGTCATCTCATGCAAATGATAGACTGGATGACCACAATGTCCCCGTGTAAGTAAAAGGGGAAGTCTGCTTTTCTGCAGCAGGTCACAGCCTGGAGCATTGTTGTCAGCTCACACTTCTCTAAGAAAAGCTTTGTGCGTTTTACAAGTTCATAGCCCTTTCAGCTGATGAAAAAAAGTGTCACACACTGTGTCTCTGCTCTAGTCTCTATTCCCTTTTGTGCTTCTTCCCAACACAGAGACAGAAGAAGGAACAAGGATCCTGATAGTCATTACCAGCAACAAGAAATGTCATTACATATGGGGAGTTATTGCGGAGTAGAATGGGAATGGGCAGGTATATTACAGATCCTTCATTGTACCAGGGTGATAAAACATATCCTTAACACAACCAAGAATCCTAATTTCAGGTTGTATTGGTAGATCCTATTATATTCACTGGCCATATTTTATCAATTCACTAGCTCAAACTTTATCAATTCACTAGCCCAAACCTGGGAAATTACAGAAAGGATCAACATTTCTATATTGTCTTTATTAATTATTAGCACATGTACCAGTATCTCTTACTTCCTTCTAGGCTTTTATAAGCTGAAGCAGAGATCATAAATTATTGCTCTATTGTCTTTTCCTTCCCTTTGGGTAATTTGACTAATACAACCAAAGTCTGTGGATGTGTGTGTACAGTAATTCTATAGTTTCTCTGTTGAAAACAACCAAAAATGCCTCTGTTAGTCACTGCTCAGAGCACTTAACATTAGCATTTTTCTTTTCTCTGTCTCTACAACCAATGCAAAAAGACAGGCATTTTTAATAAGTTGATTAATGTTCTTCAGCGAACAAACCTTCCTTTATCGTTTTAGAGGATTCTCTTAGGAAACATGATTGGTTCTCTGCCTACCTCTTTCCATTGAGATTCATAGAATCATAGAATGGTTTGGGTTGGAAGGAACCTTTAAAGGTCATCTAGTCCAACCCACCTGCAATGAGCAGGGACATCATCAACTAGATCAGGTTGCTCAGAGCCCCGTCCAACCTGACCTTGAATGTTTCCAGGGATGGGGCATCTACAACTCTCTGGGCAACTTGTTGCAGTGTTTCACCACCCTGACTCAGTGAGTCCTTTAGATCCAGACTAAGACTCCTAAATATATATGTGTGAACACAATCTGAGGAGGGCTTCAGTTGCCCTAGAGCATGTCACTAGGGCCACTGTTACCTGACATGCTGCTTTTATTCCAATACTGTTGCTCCAATAAGTCTGTGCCACATCCTCCAGCCCTGTGCGGGTGTCTCAGATACCCAGGGAATCTCAAATGGCACTGGATATCTGTCTCTATACAATAAAACACTTTCCCCAGTGTCTCAACTTCCACTATTGTACCCAAAGCCAATATATTTACTGAAGCCCTGAAAGTAATTCCAGTGATAAAATGAAGGTGTCTGTGGGTAACGATCTTCACTCCGAAGTCTTCTGTTTTTCATCACTGATTACTGAGGGAGCCTGGGCAACTAACTTAGACTGAACATGGAATTTTTAGGTAGCTACATCAGGTATCTCCACTGTAAGAACTTAATTTATTTTCACAAAGACAGGTTTTTAGTGCAACTTGAGATACTTCAGGGGATCAAGTTTCCAATCCAAATAGTCACAGATCTGTAGGCCCCATGTCAGAATGTCTTGATAACCTAAGGACTCTAGAGACACTTTCTGTTTATGTGCACCTGAATCTGGTCCTAAAAATCTCCAAAGTAATTCCCTAATTCTCTTGCTGCAGGAACTTATTGGACACTAGAATGAAATTTACAGGCAATGTCTAGGGTTTGTTGAGGATTTCTCTGAAATGTAGTCACTGCCAGTGCAGAGAAATTCAAAGTCAGTCAGTGCTGTCTTAATCCATGTTCCATAACTAGAAATAAAGATCTTAGAAACCAGTCAACTGTGCCATTGATTCCAGCAAGAATCGAATTCACTCTCTTACTGCTCTGGTTTTCTCAGTGAGACTAACAACCTAAAGAAGCAATAAAGACTCACTGTTGTCAGAAAATACATAGCCACAGAATAGGCTATGGGAATAAAAACAAAAGAGCTTTTTCACAGAATTACCTTTTAAAAGAATATTCAGTTTTCTGACAACTGACTCATTTTTACACAAATATAACATGGATTTAGGACCATCATGAAAACACAGTTTGCATGCAAGGAAGCATTTTAATTCAGCACCGAAATGTATCTGCTTCTGCAGAAGACTGCAGCAGCTGCCTAATGGGATACAGCACAAGCACAGAGTTTAAAAGGAGCTGCAAAGATCTGATTAAAATCATACTAAAATCATAGGTGGTCACTTATAATTCAGCTGATATTTTAATAGTCCTTTGGGGATTTTTTTGTGCCACGTACTATAGACATTAAAAAGCTAAATGACTGTAAGTTGTCACAGCTTCCAGCTGTCCGTGACACTGAAGATATTGACAGATCACAGAAGCACAGCAAAGACCACAACTCATTTCATTGCACAAGTTTTACTGCTATTCATTAATTATTTTTTTAACTACAGTGACTTGGTATATCATGCTTGTAATTACATGCAATGCTTAAAATTGCAGCTTGGGGTAACATGAATTAAAACAATCATCTCCCTGCCCCACGGGTAAAATCTATTACAAATGCATCTACTACATTTTGCATTTGAAAATGGTCATTTAAACCGAAACCAAAACCAAAAACCAAAAACCAAAACAAAAACAGAAACACTGACCCCAAAACCAAAAGCAAATAAACAAATATATGGGGCAAAACCTCACTTACTGATACCCCCTACATATACTGTAAAGAAACTGCCCCTGTTTACTCTAAATCAGCTTCTCATTGCACATCATATATGTCATGTAGCAGAAGGTAAAAGTGGGCTTCTTGATACTATTTAACCCTGGACAAAAAAAAAAAAAAAAAAAGGAAGGGGCTGTGGAAAAAGGCAACGCAACNAAAAAAGGTAGGTGCTGTGGTTTAATGAACTAGCTGTCACCATAGAAACAAGGAACTCACAAGTGGAACTGTGTAAATAATTAATGTTTTATTTAAATGGTTAAACAAAAAAATTGGGTAAAAATCCCCCATTCTATTCAATTTAGTAAGATTTTTTCTTCTGTTTGGCTGATATGTTGGGTAGGCAGACAGGAAGTTTAATTTTTAGGTTTTTATTTTTAATTTTAGCATTATTTATTTTTTAACCCTAATTTAACCCTAACCTAAGTTTAAGTAACAATACTTCTGAAATGATGCTCTGATGTGAAATGTCACTACATTTTTATTTTCCAAATTTATTAATGGATATGATTTTTTGCCCTAAATTATTTCAAATTTAATCTGAACCTGCATTTTTCAATGACTAAACTGCTTGCAGAAAAAGCAGTTAGTGTCCTGCTCCCAGAAACTCATCTTTTCTGAGTCAATACCACACCCAGCTGTCTGAACAAATTTCATTCCACCTTTTATTTTCTTTTAACTTATGTTCCTTGGTTATTACAGAAGGACTTCCTGGCAATTCTGGAGACAACACAAGTACTACCTTTGAAAGAACCATATATGAATTATTACAATGAATATACTATGGGATGGGAACATACACGTGCTTTGCAGTTCATGGTGTATTCAGAGCTGTGGGCATAAAATTCCAGTACTTTTCCTTCCTCTCGTTTCCCATCTGAATGGAAGTCCAGCGAATGCTGAGAAGATGACTAAACTTAGATTTATTAGCAGGGCTTGCAAAGCAAGCAGTCCTCATTTAAACCACTAAAACGCTGCTGAATGTGTCGGCAGAATATGTTCATGCTGCCCAAGGAGATAATAGAAATTTCTGCTCCATTACAGCAATTTCTGTATCTTTTCTCTGAGTCATCTTAAGTGACCGTTCCCAGGCTGATGATCATCTCACCTAAGTGTTAATTATCTTAGAGAGTCCATATAGCTTAACTTGTTCTCGGGCTTTCCTCTTGAGTCAGTAGAGTGAAAAAAGGCCATTCCAGTGAACAATTTATCCCAGAAATGTCAGGAACCCATAACAGTTTGAAAGGAATAGCTCTAAGGAAGGACCTACAGCTTTTCAGTGGTTATTTAGTTTAGACTAGACAATTAAGGTGCTTGTTAGTTACTAAAATCAAGAGAGAGGAATCTCATCCTTGGAGACAAAGCAGCGAATAAGAACTAGTAGGATTTGGGGTTAAGACTCTTAGGACAAAGACTAAAGTACCCTTATCTATCATATGTGCTGCAGAAAATCCATGGCAGAACATTGCTTTGGTGCTGCATGATGCACCTATGGCCCTACACACTCCACCAATTTGCCATGGCTTAGCACTATACTGTGGGTGGCACATGGCACTGAAGAGAAAGGGATAGTGTATTAAGGAAAGATTTTATTGACACTGAGACATATAGGATTACCACAGACACTGTGATTCCTAATGAAGAATGGTACAGAGATCCCCAGTCTAATGACAACCCAGCTAGATGTGGAAGCAAAAGCTGTAGGATTGCGCAAGCACAGCACTGCCCTGCAGCAGATAATTTCTGCTCCCAGGACCATGATCTCAGCTGAACGTTACAATGCCAGACGAATATCTCTGCTCAACTGGCATTAATATGAGCATCTTCATATTATGTCTAGGGTACAATGTGGATGGGGTTTTAATCCCTGTTACCAGGAATCCTTCATCAGTAAAATTATTGTTATTACACTATTTGTCTTCCCAGACAGACCATATACATAAGCATAGCTTGGCTGTATATTATAGAGGGATGAGAAAGAAATATGCTAGAGGCTTTCCCAAGAAATAGGAATATCCCAGTGGTTCACCCATTGGAGGTTCGTCCCGTCTCCAGCTGTGATTGGCAAGAAACTTTTCTGTAGGTTATTCCAAGGGAGTTTGTCTGTGACACAGCACCCTTTCTTTCCCCTGCCACAGGTGAACCTGAACTTTTTCGATGACAATGCACTTCCAGATTTTCATCTTCACTAATATGACTGAATTCACAGTCGGCTCATAACATGACTTTTAGCTGCAGCTGCTGGATTAGCCTCGATTATGAAGGTTTTGTTCACTCCACTACTGCTACATTATTATCAACAGAATTCATACCACCTAACTTCAGACCTCCATAATGGCTGCTTTAATAGGCAATGGCGAGAAATGAGCACTTGTCATACAGACTTCTCAATGTAAGATGGATGTTGTTTAAGTTCTGTAAGTACTTGTAAGGGCAAGTGACTTCTAAATTCTTATTTTGATCTATCGACTATAAACACATTCTAAATAACTAGCATTAATAAAGGCCTCTGTAGTTTACACAACCATATTTAGATGACATGAACACATCCGCTGTATGTGATGAACAGACTTCTAAAAAGTCTGTTGATAAACTCAGAGGCATTTGGCAAAGAGCAAAAGAATCAGTCAATGCTTGGAAAACAGACATTAGTGAAGCTTTTTTTCTTGCATTTGCCTGAGGAAGAGTAAAGCTTTATCGCAGCTCTGGTACCAAGGGTTACAATGGACACTTTTTCAGACAGAGACCTCTACAGTATAGATGTCTGAAATGAGCACAGATCCTAACCCTGGTGTTGCATGGTCCCTAACTTCTACCGTGAAATCCTTGCTTGTTTCTACCATATCTAACGTGAGGTTAGTAGAAGACACTTTATGCAGTGTCACATGGATAAATCCATCAGTGCAAAAAACCATCTTTGACCCAAGATAGATGTATTCAGGAAGGTCAAAGCTTCAAATAGAAGCCAAGTAGAGAACATTTAGCGGTAGAGACATATTCTTAGCTATACATTCCCAACTCTAGGAATTCAATAGCTTTTGAAAGCTCAGAGTGAGAAGAACAACCCGAGTCCTGTTGTTCTTGTGCACAACTTCTTCAATAATGGAGACACATGTTCACATACACAGGCACACAATGAAGTAATGTCTTCCCAGTGGTGCCAAGGGAAATACACGCAGATAATTAAAAGGCTCTGAAAGAACAGGAGGCCGGTGTGACATCCAATAACAATCTAAAACTAAAAAAATCTGCTCCATCATCATATGAAGATGGAAACACTCTTCAAAATCTACTCTCTCCTTGCATTACCACCATTACCTTCTAATTGCCACCTTCTACTCCCTTGGCACCCTTACCATTTTCTTTTCTGTTGACTTACATGATAACTTGCTGATAGGATCCCTCTTGAAAAAGATCATTGTAGGCATCACATCCCTGCAAATACTTATGTAATTTGAAATTCTTGCCTGACAATGCTAGTGTCCTTCAACATTTTTCAGAGGAAGGACAAGAGGACTGTTACTAGTTCACTAGGGCTACATGTTATTGATCAGTTTGACAGTGAGTCACAAACCACATAATCATACAATCATACAATCATAGAATCTCCTGAGTTGGAAGGGACCCATATGGATCATTGAGTCCAACTCCTGGCTCCACACAGGACCAGCCGAATCAGAGCATATGACTGAGAGCATTGTCCAGACACTTCCTGAACTCAGCCAAGCTTGGTGCTGTGACCAGTTCCCTGGGGAGCCTGTTCCAGTGCCCGACCACCCTCTCAGTGAAGAACCTTTTCCTGATATCCAACCTAAACCTCCCCCGTTGCAGCTTCATTCCGTTCCCTTGGGTTCTATCACTGGTCACCACAGAGAGGAGATAAGCACCCGCCCCTTCACTCCCCCTTGTGAGGAAGCCGTAGGCCATGATGAGGTCTCCCCTCAGTTTCCTCTTCTCCAGGCTGAACAAACCAAGGGACTTCAGCCTCTCCTCATATATCTTCCCCTCTAGACCCTTCACCATTTTGTTGTCCTCCTTTGGACACTCTCCAATAGTTTTATGTCCTTTTTGTACTGTGGTGCCCAAAACTGCATGCAGTACTCAAGGTGAGGCCACACCAGCACAGTGCAGAGTGGGACAATCACTTCCCTAGACTGGCTAGCAATGCCGACTCATGAATGAGTCCTCATCATTTCTATCTCTATTCAAATTCTTGTGCCATGTTCACTATTATCACACCTTGGCTCATTCCAGATTATTGAATTTTTGGCACTACAAACCTTAAATGGGAGGCCCAAATCTGCAGATCTCTTAAGGAACTCCCCCACCCTTTGAGAGAGCACCACATCCAGGGGACAAGTCCGGAATACCAACTTCCAGTAGCGGAAAGCAAGACACGTAACAGTCTGGGAAACGTCTATCATGCCAATCTGCATGTTCTAAAGGAGAAATGTTCTAGCTGCAGAAATGTCCTACACTATATCAGTGGGGATCTTTCCATCATGAGATTTCTCTGAATGGCACATTTCCTGGCTGTGATCCTGTGCCCCCACGGACAGTGTGAGATACAACTGTTCAGTAGATCCCAGATCAAGCCAGACAAGCATGTAAAGCCCTTAGAGTTACAACTAGGTGAGATACAAGCCCACCGGGAAGTAGAAGACAGCTGGGAGATTCTCTCTGTCAGTGCATGCATGTGGCAAATGTGAATGTATAGTCTGCTGAACACTTGCCTGTCTTTTGAGGTCACCAATCAAGGAAGCATTGATTGCAAACTTGTTCACACAAGCCTAAGTAGATCCACTACAGTTAAGTACGTGGATGGCCTGAAGAAGACACCTGCATATCAAAACATCCTCAGGTAATACAGACCTGTAGCATGACCTAGTCAGTATAACAGAACCAGGTGCTAAAGGTAGGATTTGTCTGATAAAATGTAGACATCTACAGTGTAAATATTTCCAGCTGAGATGGTCACTCTTCCTTCCATGTATGTCCATAGAGAAAAAAAAAACAAAACATTTTCTAATCTACAGGATGCAATGAATTATGTCTGAGGATCTACATATTAGATATCCAGAGCTACAAAATGAGCAAGGTGACTTGCTCACTTGTAGTATAGATGCATTTGCAGGCATCAACATTAGATGAATCCCAGGCTAAGTGTACATGACCCAGGAAACTGTCATTCATCCTCTGAGTAAGTCCTGTACCATTCTTTCCTAGCCCCGAGGTTGGGAACGGGTCAACAGAGTCTGGATGGGAAAAATAAAAATGACAAAGGGTGCATATGGATCAGCAGTGAGCTTTGTCAGTTCTTATCAGGCAGAAAGTCCCTTGAGGACAACTGATAGCTAGAAGAGGGTCCAACAGGAACTGAGGCAGCTCTACACTAGAACAGGGACAAAAACCCAATCAAGGGAGACTGGAAACATTGATGTAAGAAATAGCCTGGAGAAGTTAGAGTAATAATTGCCTTCCCTCTTTTCTTTTTTGCCTTTGGCTTTCATTATTTCACTTTATCACTTTAATTCTGTTTCTAGAGCAAAGGAGTCAGATTCTGGGTCCTGCTGAGATTTCATTTTCTTCAAATTCTCTTTTTCATTCAGGCTGTAGGTGATAGTTGAACAGGGGTGGACACACAGGATCAGCACATACTCCTAAAACCCACAGAAAAAAGCCCAAAACAACCCAACCAAGAAACCAACCAAACAGAAAATCTCAAGGCAATCATTGTCTCTGAAACATTATAAGCATTATACCGCAACAGAAGGAGGGAAAACAGTGCCGTGAAGAATAAAACAGTAATGAGCATAACATCTGGGCATGAGAGGTAAAGGCAGAGGGGGAAGGCGAAAACATCAGAGCGTTGACAAGCCAGAGCTGGATGCTATCCATAACATAGTGCCAGCTTTACTCTTCACGACCTGTGGTTGCAGTTGCAGCATCAACATTGTGCTTGTGTTGGACTTCACCCAAAGGAGCTCTGGGGAACCATTTAGTTTATGTCTGTGTTCACAGATGCTGAACACAGCAAGGGGGGAAAAGCAAAGGCAGGAGAATTGAATTATTGCAAAATGTAGGAACCCATAAGATGTTCCTCATCTTTTGACTTCAAAGTGCATTGCTTTCCATGCAGTACTTTTAGGCAGGAGAAATATCACTGCAGAAGACGAGGTCTCTAAATAGGAGCAGGGAACCTGCTATTACCATTATTATTTTTTGCACCATGTGGGCACCTTGGAGCAATATCTGTGGCATTATTATTCTAGATAATGTAGAAATACAGATCTCAAAGGCTGTTCATGTGCCAGATTCAAGTTTTATATGTGATTATTTGACTTGGTGTCATCTGCAGCAGAAGAATGTGGAGCTACTTTGCTTACAGAGGTTACTTTAGTTCAGCTGATTTGGAGGATTTTTTTGAAGCCACAGTAACTTGAACATGTGCCTGAGACTCTACAGAGTCCCTAAAAACTCACAATCCCATTTGATATCCTGCAGCCCCTCTGAGGAGAAATAAATCCTCAGAAAATTTTTATATTGAATTGTTCTATGGAAATTTGCATGCGGAAGTAGTCAAAGAGGGGAAGAGGCAGTTTTATGCTTCTTGCTCTTGAATAAACAGAGGTTTACTCACCAGCCAGGAGAGATTTCTTCCTTCTTTCTTTCTTCTTTCTGACAAGCAAGGGAGTTATTTCCTATGTTTCTCTTTCTTTGAAGGAAACAAGCTAATAACATTTCTCCTCTACCTGCCATCATTAGTAATTCTTACTGCTACAGATAAATAACAAAAAACAAATGTTGGGCAATTTTCACTTCTCCCAAGTGAAAAATAGGTTGTCTGCAGCAGGTGAAAATTGACAGGAATCAACGCACTACACATATGACTGCTTAATTTATGGGCAGTTACTACCTCTTCAGGGAGTTTTGCAATGAACAATCTCTAAGCAATACTTGATAGCTTAATCTAAAAGCCAGGTTCAGCTGTGGCCCAGATACTGTGCACTGTGAATCCATCACATGTGAAGTATCCAATGTTGTTACACCTCTTGTAAGCAGGCAGCAATAAGGTGTCATTCAAAACAGAGGAAGTAGTATATCAATGACATTAACAGTAAGAAGGTCTTAGAGCTTTGTTGATGTCCCATCCTTTAACTATGGAGATAAGGCCTTGTTGGGAATAAGTGTCATGTAATGAAAGGTGAGTCTGGAAGGTCAGGAGTTAGAGAATGGAGTGGAATGGTATAGTCCCAGAGGTGAAATGTGTAAAACAGAATAACAGAATCATAGAATGGCTCGGAAGGGACCTCAAAGATCATATCTTTCCAACCCCTCTGCCATGGGCAGGGACACCCTCCACTAGACCAGGTTGCCCAAAGCCCCATCCAGCCTGGCCTCCAACACTTCCAGGGATCCACAGCTTCTCTGAGAAACCTGTTCCATTGCCTACATGTCTACAATAATTTTAAAAAGGCAGAGAAAAAGGGCAATAAACAGGATCCACAGAATAAAATGGCTTTCAAACAAGAAATATGCCAGAATTCTTTGCTGAAAAACAAAAGTCTTTGAGGGGATGTGGCGTCTTTACCCAAAGCCATGTAAACGGTGGAACTCGTTGCCACAGGATGTGGTGAACAACTAAAAGATGCACAACGAGCCTGGGAAAATCTTCTTTACAGTGATTGAATCCAAAAATACTGGGGGAACAGAATAAAGAGCAGCCAAGTTCTGCTGCTGAGCTAGTGTTTGAAAGGATTCAGTCCCTGCCTGCCTGAGTGGGCGATACATTTTAATCACATTGAGATGTAAAAGCCTTTCCAATGGCTCTGGACCTCCTCTATCTCTGAGCTGTGCTCTTTGAATTTGGAACAGGCAGGGGGAGGAGTTCAGTGCGAATAGTCCCCCAACTACCAGGGCTCTTCTGGATTTGAGTGATAAACAACAAACTAGCTGGTGTAATGGTCTCCTTTGACCTGGGAAAATCTATGAAGTCTTGAATCAAAATAATAATCATTGCATAATCATAAGAAGTAGGGCTCATGGTCAGCTTCTGACGTAATTCTGGGGGTAGGGGAGGAGAAACAGGGGTTTTTCTCTTTTGTCCTTGCTTATGCCACTTCCAGAGCAGGGAGGAATTAGGAAGGTGGTCTGTAATGCACCAAGAGGGTCTCAAAAACACATCCCTGGGTGTGAAATGAACTGCTTGAAGTACATGCTTTCCTCAGTTCCACTAAACCACATAGTTCATTTGCTCAAAGCTGGAAAGCAGAACAAAAATGAGCCTATGCACAAGATGAATAGTAGGTCTCTGATGGAAATACTCCTAGCAGCTAAAACGCAGGAACGCCTTGCTTCAGAGGATGCTCTGGTAACACAGAGATCTGCATCCTGCCCTCCCTTGCTTCTGGGCTGAAATATGTGATGAGGAAAAGGACAGAGAAATCTCCATCTTTTATCACACATGCAATGTGTTCTATCTGCTGTTCTCCGCAGTTTTACCAATTCTAGTCACAGTAGAAGCAGTTTGGACAGGACTCAGAAAATAGACCCTGATTTCCAATTAGTTTCTTTGTCATTCTTTGCCCTTCTCTTATTGGTGCTGGCCACAGGCAGCTCCTTCTGCAGTCAGTGGGAAATGAGACAGGATATTAAACTATTAATTTCTTCTTTGCTTGCTGCCTCAGTTTCTTATCTCAGCAATAGCACAAGTACTCTTTATCAAGATTATGATCATCAAAATAATACCTGTAAAGGTCTTCAGATCATGTGAAAAAGAGGCACAAATTATTACAGAACTGATGGGAGGGAATGAGCTGTTACAGAGCAGACCAGTGATGCACTTAGTCTTATGTCCAGTCCCCCATAGCTGTTGCCAGCAGAAGACATAAACACCAACAAGGCCTTTCCAGGCACGCTGTTTCTTTTATTTTCTTTTTTCTTTTCCTTTTTTTTCTTTTCTTTTTTCCTTTTTTCTTTTTTTTTCTTTTTCTTTTTTTTTTTTTTCTTTTTTCTTTTCCTTTTGGGATTATTTTTGTAGATATATATCACTGCATCACCTAAAGTACAAAAGCAAGTTCCTGACCTGTGATAATAACCAGAAATCATTCTGGTACAACACCTTTGATTGAATTTTTTGTGGTTATGATTCTCTAAGCTCATTCAGCTGCAGTGACTGCACCTCTTACAGTAAGATGTTTGCATTGACATTGCTGGAAACCCCTGCAGACATGAAAGGAAAGATTTAGAAACCATCAATTCAACGTACATGGTCTATTACAAGCTGAAACTCACCTGGAGAAGAGTCATTGAGAGGGTTCAGGGCAGCTGCCCTCCGTATCTTCTCCAGACAAGTCTCTTGCTCTTTTTTAATGATGCAGTTGGAATGGGTTGCTGTAACCTGAAGTGTAGGAAAAAAATGTAGCAAAAGAACAATTACAAACTTAAAATACCTGGAGAGTTTATGATGAAACATCAGTAAGTTTTGAGGTCCCATTCCAAAAGGAAAAAAAATAAAAACACCCTTAGAAAATAAGAGGGACCTACAACAATTTATTTTTTCTTTTTTTTTTTTTTTTTTCCCCCCAGAAAGCCTAAGTCCACTCTATGGAATTATGTTTTGGTTTTTTGTTGTTTGGTCCTTGTTACTCCTCGAGGAGCATAGGGCTGCAACAACACTATGCCACCAAACCCGGTGGGATAGTGTTGTTGCAATTTCTGTAACAGATTTTGTTTTTTACATGATTGGGTTGTTAGCCCAAAACAAAACCCCCAACCTGGAGGCCAGGGCGCAACATTTTAGACTGGCCCGACAAGGCACGCAAGCCACCACACCACGACAAGGTAAGTTGCACCAACTAGTGGTGGCTATGGAATTATAGTTGTCATAAATTATTTGGGGTTTTTATGTTGCTCTCCCTGCCACAGTATATTTTCTAATGAGTTTCCCTCATTTCATTGTATTCCTTCCCCATATAAGGCTGAACTAAAGATACTTCATACAAATAAAATAATTTAAAAAGGAATCAGAAATCAATTGAGGCTCAGTTTGATCTTCTACCAGTTTCTTATGAGTCTTGCACAATCCATTAACCTCACTCAAGACTCAAAACTAAATTAAAAGCTCTTTCTCTGAGCCTTTCATCCCTGTCCATTCCTTAATGTCTCCTTCTTCCTTTATTCCCAGTGAATACAAGGCTACTTCCTTGCAAAAGAGAATGCGACACCAATTAAATTGAGAAGACTTGATCCAAATGTGGTTTTTTTGTTTGGTTGTTTTTTTCCCTGTTCCTATCTTTGAGGATCTAAAATAGCCCACCATAAGAAAAAAGTGTGTGTGTGTGTTGGGGGTGGGGAGAAGACAACTGAGTTTATAAGAGGAACATTGCAGCCAACAGAATACAGACAATCCCAAAGCAGCAACAAAATAAGAACAAGACCCATTCCCAGAAATCAATACAAGATTTTATTGCTGTTGCAGAAAGTGGCCAGGGGGTACAATTCAAGGCAATATAATCTCAGGTTTCTTAAGATTAGATTATATAGGGGCACTTCTATGGTTCCAATCACACTCAGTGGAAAGCACCATGAAGATCAGTGCACTGGTTGAAGACGGGATAGGTCACCCTGGTTCACTGCAAGCAATTTTGCTGCTTCATATTTCCCATCCCATTTCCTTCATTCTTGATGATGGAGAACTACAGAGGAAGTAGAGTGTACCTGCCAAGTGGTCTGTTTTTCCTTACCTGCTAAGCAGGAACAAGCAAACAGGGAAAGCAATACCTGAATTTAAAGAATCAGAGTCATAGAATCATTTAGGTTGGAAAAGACCTTTAAGATCATCAAGTCCAACTGTTAACCTGACACTACCAAGTCCACCACTAAACCATGTGCCTAAGCACCACATCTACACGTCTCTTAAATACCTCCAGGGATGGTGACTCAACCACTTCCCTGAGCAGCCTGTTCCAATGATTGACAAAAAAACCTTTCAGTGAAGAATTTTTGTCCTAATATCCAATATAAACCTCTTCCAGCCACTCTTCCCCAGCCTATAGCATTGCCTGGGGTTGGTGTGGCCCAAGTGTAGGAGCCAGCACTGAGCCTTGTTGAACCTTGTACCATTCAATCTACTTCAGTTTATTTTGGAACCCCATCTGTACAGTTCCACTTCCCTCACACCCCAGTAGAGGGAATGGAGTGATCTGTTTGGGTCACTAATGCATTGAACTACACCTCCCACTCAATATACATGTATAACAAATCCCAAGGCACGCATAATCCTGGTTTGGTGGTACTTGTGTTTTTATGTGTGCTAGAAGGCATGGAGGCATTTGCACATTTGTGACCTTGTAGCAGTTACAAGCTATCACCACTTTTTCAAAGGCAAAGATTGTTTCCTAATGCACCTCTAGTGGAAAGCTTTACTTGCCACTTGTAGGAACTGATACTGCTACACAGTTTCATCTCCAAGATCCCAGTAATAAATTTCAACTATTTCACCCATGGGATACACCAAGCATAACCATATTAGATTTGTTTATCTTCAAACAAACACTGTTCTGTTCCAAGGGCTCCCAAAGGCCTGGAAAATATATATTGTCACAGATCTCTGAGATCTCCCAAGAACATAAGAGCTTTTGCTACATCATCTCCTAAACCTCACCAAAGATTAGGAAAACTGCATTGGCTGACATTCAAGTTCTTAGAATATCTTTCAAAAAGATAAAAGAGAATTTGCAAGTAAATCAGGTTTCTGTTGCTAGTACTGGTTCACTCTCCACAGTTGCCCAGGTGTGAAAGGAGTATCTGGGAGTTGTCTCAGCACATGAACCTGGCAGTGATTCTGTTCAGTACGTGCAGATTAGAAAAGCCATAGTATAATACTAATACTAATATACTGTCTAGGTGAGCAGATTATGAATAAACAAAAGGATCTGTTTCTTCATAAACTTATTGTTTACTACAGAATTCTTTACAGCTTGATATTGTGGATGTTAAATGTTAGAGGAGTTCAAAACTTATAGATATATATTTATGTATTTATGTATGCAAAGTCCATCAAAGGATACAGAGCACTAAGAAATCTACCATGCCCAACTTTTGATGTTCTATGGGGTAACTCTAGACCTTTGAGAAGAAGGTCTCAATTCAATCTATAGTGAAAGGACAAGAGTGTGATTTATCCTTTATATTTTGGTTGTCTTCTTCCATAGGAGGTAAATCAAAACCAGGACTTGATTGATTATAAAGAGAGCATAAGGTTAGAAGCTCAGATTTTATTGTTTTCCTTGCAGACAAGCACATCTAGTCAGATGTATCTGACTAAACTGACTCAATTCAGTCAATTGTATCTAAATCTGTCTCAGGACATATTTGAAATGCAGACTGCAGTGCACAGAGAGAGTACTAGAGCAATGTGCTTCACCCATCCCTGTAGCCTTCCTTAAGCTTTCACTATTGGCAGAATATTTTGATGTGATTTCCCATAACCATCTTTATGCTGTTTTGCAGCACTCTTCATCAATAGACTTAAAAAAATAATATCGGGGAACACGGAAACTGAGACAGCAAACAAAGAAAGGGAGGAAACGTTAACCTCAGTGCTAGAGGAGACAATAGAAGCTGACTGTCATCTCCACTAATTAGCAATGTCTTATCTGAGAAAATAAAACCAGGTTTGGATTGTTTATAACCAAATGTCTTTCTGTTGAATGCAGAGATGCATTAACATGATCATGTTTTCCTGAAAGGATCCACGTTTCATGTTTCTCCATTAACCATGTAGTGGTAGAGCCTTTAATCTGTCGAGTCAGTATTCAACAACTGAACAGCAGAGCACAATTCAAATGGAAGGGTAAGCTTGAACTTCATGGCCTCCTGATTTCATTTCTTTTGCCTCAAGGACATTTGCAATTTCCTGAGTTCAGCAGAGACAGTCTGGTTTCAGTTTCCCAGAAGATACCAGTGATATGTGCAGTTAAATAATATTTCAAGACATACTACAAAAATCTAGAAATCAAGTTGATAATGCATGAAATTAACTCTTTTTTAAAAGAAAAAAAAATCACTCTCAATGGAGTGGAGTTAGATTCACACCAGTTTTGAAAAGGCATATATTTATATAGATATAAATACACTAAATACAATCAACCTCTGTTTAGTTCTGAGAGAACACAAAAGACAAAAGCAGCTAGCTAAGACACTGTAGATGTGCAATAAATTGAGTACTTTAATTTTTCTTCATATATTTTTATTAAGGTGACCACCACAAAGATAAACCAGCACGTGCTGTGTAACTTGTGTTCCCTTGAGGTTATGGTAATATTAACAACAATCATCTTATTATGCTACAACCTACGTACATTCTCTTACATATACTCTCAACGTGCGGCTTTATTGTGAACTGTTCCATTAAGAAAGTGATTGTTAGTACATAAATCTGGGCAGAGAACCAGGTGAATACATCTGTGCTGCTCTGGATCTGCCCTACTTATATGCATAAATCAGATTGGCAAATTTTAGAGCCATGTGTTTAAGCAAGGTATTGCTCAAACATAGAGATGCTCCAGGGAAGGAACCACGTGGGAGGAATTGTGCAGATCAGAAGGGCACCATACACTTCCTTGCTCATGAAAATAAAGTTAAATAAGCTCCCTTTCTTTTTGTTTTGTTTCAAGTATATCAAGCACTGAGTTCAAGTATATCAAGCCTTTCTATACTGGAAAGGCAACAAGTCACGGTACTTTATTTGGTGCCTAAAGATGTTCACAGCACAGTAATAGCTCTGCACCTCTTCCCAGCACGTAGCACAGACTGTGCTAGGTATAGGGTGGTACAAGCTGCTGACATTGTGCCTCGAACTCTCATGTCCAGTAAATCTGCAAACGGGGAGAGAATAGTCCTGATAATGTGTCCACGGAGCACAAAGCATGGCTGTGAGTAGGCAGCTGAGAGAGGAGGACTAGAATGTGTTAGGAAGATGCTTCCTAACTACTTATACCAAGGAACAAGGGATATGAACTTAAACTGAAAACTATGCTGGGGTGGCTGTCCTGACTTACGCACTGTATATGACACTGACATACAGCTATACCCAAGGTGAGCTGGTCAGAAGTCTAAGCACAGATGTGTAGACCATTTGATGTGCCTTAGGGTATCTCATTTGACCTTCAGTTGCTGCTGCCTCCATTGGTCTTTATGTTTGCCCTTTGTTAGGATATTTTGGACACTATAGGGTATCTCTAATGGGAAAAGACATTTATCTTTTGGCACTTGAATCATTTCCTCAGTTATATCAAGTGGATACAGGCCTTCTCAGAGGAAAAACAGGGCATTCTCTATGAATGGGATATTATCCTTGTGCCACATTCATAGTCACTGATAAAGACTTGTGCATAGGAGAGGTGGTTGAGTGGTTGGAAGTATTTAGAAACTCTTTAACATCTCAAAGCTGGGCATTGAAAGAGGTCTGAGTGTTATCCAAACCAATCGTCCCATGGGCCAGCAGTGCAGAACAGTCTAGTCAAGAAACCTAATTGTCTTTGACTATAGACAGTCATTCAAAAAATACTGTTCTGCTCATTTTACTCTCTGTAAGAATATTCACAATTGTTTTAAAACATTTCGCTACACAAGTTAACTCGGTGGATCTACAGAAGAAAGGTCACCAGTATTCTTGAGAAACTCCAGGATCAGAAAATATGCTTTGAAGTCATAGTAAAGATGTGATAGTGAACTCTCACTTGGCATTTTCGTTTCTACAAAGACAAGATCAAATATAGCAATTCAGTACCATTAACTGTTCTTTCGTCTTATGCATTTCTGTATTATGCCTGTAAAGTCCTGATTTTTTTTTCACAAAGTGAATGAGAATATTTCCACTCCATTCAGGATATGTCATATGAGGCATCATGACGATAAGGAGAGGGGTAAAGAAATGCAGATAAGAAAAAGCAAAGAAACAACAACAAAAACCCCCTTCATTAAATCCCTCATGGACAGTGTTTTACATCAATACAGAGATGAAATAAAGTCTGATTCACCTTTTGTCTAAGTGTTGTCTCGAAAGTAATGCAAGAGAGGAGTTTAATCCACTAGGTATATTAGATCACTCACTTCACAGTGAATTACACTTTTGATTAATTCTATTATGAATTTCAGTGTTCAAAAGTTAGCTTAAAAATGATACATTATTATGTGAGCATTGCAGAAAGAAGCTTATTTTGTCGTGGAAACAACATTACTAGCTTTAATCCTTGTTCTTATCTAGAGATGATTCAACTGGTCAAACCAGGGCCAAGACTTGCAAAACATTGTGTTAAAAATAGAGGTGCTTGGGAAGGAGCTCTGATTATCTGGATTTTTTTCAGAACCGATTTACATCATTACTGGTACCCAAAACACTGGCTTGGCAGTCGAACAAATTGTTCTCCAGGAAGGCCTTACGTTGCTACTTGATTGTGTTTTTGTCTGCCTGTGTAAATGGCACCCAAACTACTGTAATTTCAAACCACTTCAGACTAAGTGAAAGGGTAAAGCGATTAGAAACTTATTCAAGCCAAGGCACAATTGTACAATCTGCAGCATAGTTTTGACACCATGCTCTAAGTAAATTGTGCAGAAAAAAAAAAAAACAAACCCACAAACACTGCCAAAAAAAGGCATTGATCCCTTTTAAACTGGCTTACATGAATTTAAGATATGGTTACCTTCTAATGCTGATGGCTCCTGGAGAGATGCATGTTTCACTGCAGATTAGAAAATAGCAGCAGTATAATCAACAGTTGCCTTCACTCAGTGGATACCTTCTGAAGTGGGAACTCTGGACAAAAGATGTGTTACGCAACATGGGGTAAACCTATTTTTGAGTTTGCCTTGACTGGCTTTTTATCTTGGAGATCAGTTGAAAAACCTCTCTCTGAGCATGGTGAGACATTCTCAGTATAGTTGATGACTTCCCCAGGAACTGACATCTTGAGTTAAACCAAAATATACCTTTATCCTATTGCTAATAGTAGGCAATACCAAGCAATGTTTTTGAAAGCCTTGTACTTGCAGGATGCAATCACTCATTGGAAAAGTATTTAAAAATCTCACTAGACATAATGTCCTTGAGGTGAAACTAAAGGTTTAATAGCCCTTTCTGATTGCTGATTGTATTACATAAAATGGCTTTCTCCCATTGTTCCTGAGACTTTCTTCTCCAAAGGTAAAACTAGAAGTACAACTCCCAATAACTCATGCTAGATGTCTTCCTCCTTCATTCCTCAGAGGTCAGCCTAGGTCTGAAAAGCTGACTGTCTCCTGCCAGCATTGTAATTCCCACCTATTTTCAAAAGTCTTCAAGAGCAATGGGATTTAAGTGTCCAAATCAAGGTCTATCCCCTTACAAATCTGACTGAACCCTTATGGGAAGATTGTCACCTCTTCAAGAGCTTTTAATTTGGAGCAAAAGTGGGTTGCGTGGCCTCACTGCAGGAGTGGTGCAAGACTTGCAGATTTCACCACCAATTGCTTCCAAGGACACTCTCCAATTCTTGACACAGGCTGTGGCACAGCAGTCCTTGAACATGGCAGAGTCATTGGCAAGAGACCAACTCAATGTAGATCCAAGCTTTAGCCAAAACTCCATAAGTGGCTATCTCAGCAAGCAGAAATTCATTGGATGGGGGTTCCAAGCAAGTAATATTGATGGAATTCATGACTGGCAAAGGAGGATAAATACTTAGTAATTTTTTTCTCTGATCTCTGTGGTCAGCCTCAGGTGGTTGCATTTTGTACAGATTTGGCACAATAGTTCAGACCGATTAATAAGTAGAAATGACTGGATGGGAAGTTGGAGGATCTACCTATGTTAACACATTGTGTCTGGCTGAGAAATGAGGATTTATATTTACAGAAATCCGGGACATGGCATTCAGATTCAGCTGAACACCTGCAATGAGGGAACTGAAAGAAGAACAAGTCAATTTTTGACCCTTTTGACTACTCTGGGACACACTGTTCATCTGATCTGGTGATCTACTGATCCAATGGGATAAGCTTCTACATGACAATCATTTTGCTTGTCCAGATCTCGTGTTTTCTCTGTTAAATCAGTCCCCTGACTTAGCAAAAAAGATTTACCTACTCTGAAGCTTAAAAGTTTCCACTTGGAAGTGTTCAAGTCCAGGTTGGATGAGGCTTTGGGCAACCTGATCTTAGCGGAGGGTGTCCCTGCCCATGGCAGAGGGTTTGGAACTAGATGATCTTTGAGGTCCCTTCCAACCCAAACAATTCTAGGATTCTGCCTAAACTCTGAATAGGGATTTACGTTGCTTCCAGCTGATCCTGAAGAAGGTCCCTTACCATCGTCCTTAGAGTTGCCTCATATTTAAAGTTGCCTTTTCTGAGAGCAATAGTAAAAAACAGAAAGGCTTATCCATTCTCCTAGTACCTCCAGAGAACTTTTGGGAAAATCACACCTCTTTTTCACTCTTCAAACAGCAGTGGTAATACAGGAATGTTCCCTGATTAAACTAGACTTGGAAGGCTGCATCAGGTGTCAGAGTAACCCAAAACCAATAGGATATAAAAGATAGCATTTCTGGTCTACAGATTTTGTGTTTAGAGCTTCAGTCCCTCACGCACCTTTGCCTTCACTCAGATACCCTTATCTCTGGTGGCTGTGAGACCATGGCAACTATCTATGACATGTCTTTCAGACAGAATTATGTTTTCTTCGTCCTCTTCTCACAGGCCATCTTGGTGGCCTTCCTGTGAACTTGCTCTTGTTGATTGACATCTTTAACATATTGAGGAGCCTAAAACTGGATGTAATGTTCTAGAAGTGGTCCAGCAAGTACTATGCTGGTTTTGGCTGGGATAGAGTTAATTTTCTTCACAGTAGCTGGTATGAGGTTATGTTTTGGATTTGTGCTGAAAACAGTGTTGATAATACAGAGATGTTTTTGTTATTGCTAAGCAGTGCTTACACAGAGCCAAGGCCTGTTCTGTTCATCACCCCACCAGCGAGTAGGCTGGGGGTGCACAAGGAGTTGGGAGAGGACACATCTGGGATAGCTGACCCCAACAGACCCCCCCTACCAAGGGAAATTCCATACCATATGACATCATGCTCAGCATATAAAGTTTGGGGATAAAAGAAGGAAGGCGGGGGGTGGGGGGAGATATTCAGAGTGATGGTGTTTATCTTCCCAAGAAAGCATTACACATGATGGAGCCCTGCTTTACTGGGGATGGCTGAACACCTGCCTGCCCATGGGAAGTCATGAATTAATTCCTTGTTTTGCTTTGCTTGTGCACGGCTTTTGCTTTACCTATTAAACTGTTTTTATCACAGCTCTCAAATTATGTCTTTTACTCTTCCAATTCTCTCCCCCATCCCACCATGGGAGAGTGAGCGAGAGGCTGCGTGGGGCTGAGTTGGTGTCTGGGGTTAAACACAAGAGGGGTATAATCACTTCTCTGGATCTGCTNAGTTGGTGTCTGGGGTTAAACACAAGAGGGGTATAATCACTTCTCTGGA